>APFE031405081.1:120991-134067 GCA_000404065.3 Pinus taeda | reverse complement strand
TTTTAAACAGGAGGACAAGAATAGGACAATAGAAAAAAAAAAGATCAAAGGGAGAACCCTATGAGGAAGGAAAAGACAACTAAAAGGAGAAGGAACCCAGGAATAAGGGGACAACTCGACAAGACTAAGAAGAAATGGCAGGGATCTAGCAACGACTGATCTTCTAGCCATCATTTCGATTGAGATTGTTAGGCCTTTTTTCAATTTCAATTGCTTCCCTGAATTTACGGTGATGGAATTGGGAAACCTTGGTAATAACCTTGGCCTCCTCAATACAAACATGATGCTTGGTATCTTCCACATGCTCTGCTAATGCTAAAGACTTGGTTCTCCCATGTCTTAGGTCAGTTGAATGTTCATTTATTCTTTGATGGATGGAGCGCCCAGTTTCCCCGATATAGGGGGTTCCACAAGAACAGGGGATCAAGTAGACACCCTTCATGTCCTTAGGGTCAATGGGATCTTTCACCAATTAGAGGGATTTATGAATGGTGTTTAGGGGTCTAAAGTTTGATGGAATATTATACTTCTTAAGGATACGAGCAATCTTGTCTGTGGTTCCCTGGACATAGGGAAGATGGACACCTAACAAGTGTTCTTTAGGTTCTTTTTTAATAACTAAATTTTTAGAGGCTTTAAAGAAAGCCTTCTGACCTAGGAGTAATAGGATTATTCTCAATGAGTTTATGGCTTAGGGAATTCACAAAGCTACTGGATTTGATGGTAAGAGCTATCGCCTTAGAAATTTTCTTAAGAGGGTTCTTGGGAAACTTTTTATAACTGCCACTATTGTGAAGATGATCTATCATCTTCTTGCGGTAATCATCCCTGTTAAGGATGACCGCAACTCCTCCTTTGTCAGCCTTCAGAATGACGATATCTTTGTTCTGGTTTAATGTTTTAAGGGAAGTGAATTCCTCATTACTAAGGTTCTTCCGTGGGGGCTTAGCCTTTCTAAGGACGACATCACAATCTTGCCTAATAGTGTCCTTTATATTATCCGGAAGATCTTTAATCTTGTATTCCACATCACAAATAATATCATCCACCGAGATTTTTCTAGGGGCCAAGGAAAAATTTAAAGCTTTAACTAAAAGTTTAAAAATAGAAGGGGAAAAAGAGAAACTAGATAAGTTAAAAACTCTATTGTTCCAGGAGCGAGGTGGAAGAAAATTCTTGTCCAAATTAAAGACCTCATTGTTTATGCTATCATAGTTATTATTCTCCAGCGATAAATTAATAACATTGTCGTTACTGTTGTTAATAGATTCAATATCAATCTTATTATTATTAATAATATCCTCACACAAATCATTATTATTATAATTATAATTACATAGTTTATTATTACTATTATTAAAATTAATTATCTATTATCTAAAAAATTATTATTATGTTTATTATCATTGTTATCTAAAAAATTGAAATTATTATTATTATTATTATTATTATTATTTCTATTACATTTGACTTATTAATATTTTAATATTATTTTTTCTAGTCATTGATGGTCAACCCTGTCAACATAGTTGTTTGGATGATCTACTCTCCCTATATAATTGGCAGCCATGATCTGACTTCTCAACTTGTCCTGACAATGAACCACACTAGTTGATTCGAAACGCGTCGACAAAGGTCTTCTACATGTGATTTTCGCCGAAAATCTTCTCAATAATTGTTATGGATCACAGAAGTCTCAGTTCAACAATATATTTTTTCTAAATTAAATATTAAAAAGTTTAAATTTTAAATTCTATTTATATGTTTTAAAAATACTATGTAAAATTTAAAAACAACATTATCAGAACATTATTTTTATTTTATTTTAATATAAAAATTTAAAATTTAAAATAACTCAAACTTCTTACTTTTAAAGCAAACGGACAATACAAGAAAATTAAATATTTATTTATTTTATAAATATCCTATCTTTCAAATTATACTCTAAGTACTTTATCAAGGTCAAATGAAACAATTATGCCATCAACTTCAGTATAATTCAACCATTTCACATTGTGCGGATCGAAATTCCACACAATATTGATTAAACATTATAATATTAAATTAAATTTAAATATTGTACATTAATATTTAAAAAATAATAATTCATAAATTTAAAGAGTTCAATTTTGATTATGGATTTTCCGTAGTTAATCCAATATCATTATTACTTCTAATCTATAGTTAAATTTAATTAGTTTGGATTTTTAATATAAATATTTAATTAATAATTAATTAAATGTGGTTATATAATAATAATAATTGTAAATATTTCATAAATAAATAATACGTAAGAACAGAAAAAATAATTAAATTATTTTTATTTTTTAAAGAATGTAGAATAATTATTATTATTTTTATTATATTCCTTAATTATAAAAAATTGAGATTTGTCTGTCAGGATTTAAAGAATTTACTAATCCTCATTACAAAATACCATAGATTTGACACTCTCAAGCTTTTGGACACAAAACATCATATATTACTAAGTTTGGTTTACAATAATAAACACAATTTGTATTTGTCAGCATTTTCATAGTTAACCATCATTTCTTTGTAAAAAAAAATTAAGATAGAAAAATATTGATCCGAAATGGACCATTATATTGTTTTTCATCTATCTTGATGCATTTGAAGTGGAAAACGTGGGTAAATAAGCTCACAGGATCGTTTTTGTCGGCGAGACATTGTTTAGCAAAACGGGGTCTGAATCCTTTCGGAGCATTTTGAGGCATCTAACGACGTTTTTTGGGGGTAAAAAATTCCGCAAAAGTGTTGCACCTTTTTGTGGTATTCTACGCATGTATACCTTTCCAATGGCGCATGAATCATGTGAATCAGAGTCCGTATGCAAAAGTTATGTCACTTAGAAGTTGACCTCATGTTTTCACACCTATAGTTCCGGAGGATGCCGCGTCAGCCCCCATTATTCATGGAAAATGGGCTAGTCACGTCTTTGTGATGTAAAAGACTCTAGAAGAGTCTATATTGTAATTATATTTAAGAGTTTATGTAGTCAAAATTAACCATTAGTAGGCTATCGAGTTGTTTTATAACTAGGCGACTAGGAAGAGGAGGCATTCCATTCTTTCAAGATCATTTTCTTACACATTTGAGCAAAGATAGCTAGAAGAGATAGGAGGTAGAGCACATAGAGAGGATATGTGCACTGTAGTAGCCCACGGGCCACAAACATTACTTCTTTGTACTTGCAGGCATATTTCCAGACAGAGAAAGACAACAAATTGACCTCACATTCCAGTTGGGTTTTCTCCCGGAAGGGTTTCCCAAAGAGGATATCTTGTGTCTTATGTGTGTGTGTGATCTTATTTTATCATTCTTTAATTTTATGCATAATTTCCATTCACACACATGCATTAATTAAAGTAAAATCTATAGATCTAGAATTTTAATAAAACTGCAATAATGTAAAAATATGATATTTTAATGTATTATTATTAGATCTATTGTGATGAACTTTCCAATGGAATATCCATGGAAGTTTATGGATCAATTGGTATCAGAGTAAGTTTCTTTGACTATTTTGTGGAGATTGCAGGGATCTAGATCGACGGGGCTGGAAATCGTAAAACCATAATCGTGGTCGACGAATTTGTAAATGAACCTCATGATCCTGCAGAGGCGAGGTTTACGCAGATGGAACACCATGTAGCAGATATTAACCGCAACGTAAGCCTCCTCATGATGACTTTGAATATGAAGCTAGGGATTTGTGGAGAAGATGGGGGTTCTAATGCAGAGGGAAAATCATAACATGGATCAAAAGATCGGGGAGAAACGAATAACCAACCAATGAAAGAACTCGGAAAAGATCAACCCGGTTTAAGTGTCATGAATCAATCCCTGTTTAAAATGGAAGAAAAAGTCAATATCAAGCCATACCATAATGAGATCGACACTATGAATCTGAACGATTGGTTGAAATAGTTGGAAGTCTATTTTGGTGTCCATCAGATCGAGGAAGGGAAAAATATCTCATTCGCGAAGCTAGACTTAGAGGGCCATACACTGACTTGGTGGGAGACCCACATGGGAACCTTGAGGTTGGAGGAAGAACCTCCAGTGACTAAGTGGGAGGATTTAAAAACCCTCATTAAGTCACAAGTTTATCCTATTGGGTACATGGAGGACTACTGGATCCAGTTGCATTACCTTGGGAAAAATCCAGGACAAAGCGTGGAAGAGTACACAACAGAATTCAAAAAGATGGCTATAATGTTTGGTATCTCTACAAAGAACCCAGGTGTACTCTTGAAGTATTTGGAGAATATGCACCACCATCTACATGAGCAAGTGATGTTGTTCAAGCCCAGATCAGTGGATAAGGCTTGTGTACATGCACAATACCTGGATAACATAGGCCTAAAAAGAGCGCAATCAAGTGGATTGAAGTAGAAGGAGCAAAAAGGGGGAAAATATAAAAATACATCTACCATAATACACCAGTTCAAAGATCCTAGCAAGCACTGCAACCACTGCAACATTCATGGCCATACATAGGAAAAGTGTTGGAAGTTGCATCTAGAGTTAAACCTGAAGAACAAGAACAAGGATAACAAGAAGAAGAATCTCATGGCTGCAGATTCAGGAAACCTAGTTGAAAGTCACTCAGACATGGATGAGAAGATCATTTGTGCATTAGTGCATAAGGAGGTGAATTTGAGTAGCCTTCAACAACATGAAGAGAAAGAAATGACCAAAATCTTCCATATAAAGATACAGGTCAAGAAGATGAAGATCATTGCTCTGTTTGACTTAGGATCACAAGTGAATCTCATTGCAACATAGTTGGTCAAGAATTTGGGGCTGGAAGTTTGTGATCATCCAAACCCATATACACTAGGATGGGTAACTATGGATGCAGAGATGAAGGTAACAAAATAGTGTAAAATTAGATTTTCTATCCGAGTTGATTTTATTGATGAAGTAGATCTAGATGGGGTTCCCCTTGATGTATTTGGAGTTATGTTTAGGAGTCCATACATGTACATGCGAGATGTAATATTCATGGGGAGATCTAATCAGTACCAGCTCATCAAGGATGGAAAATCATTTATCATCAATGCACACAAAGGTGAGTCAAACATTTCACTAGTAAGTGCCAACCAAGCCAAGAAATTTATCAATTCCAACAAGTAGTATGTTTTATTGTTTTTAAGAGAAAGTGAGACTGAAGAGGAGTCAATAAGAGGCAAGGAGGGTTATACTAAGAAACAAAAACAACAATTGGAGGATTTTTTATAGGAATACAAGGATGTGTTCCAAGAGCCTAAAGGGTTACCACCTAAGAGAGAAGGGGAGAATGAGATCCAACTATTTCCAGACTCCCCATTGCCAAATATTATGATGTACAGGCAATCTGTTATAGAAAAAACTGAGGTGAAGAAACAATGCAACAACTTTTGGAACAAGGTGTTATTCAACCAAATACATTACCATGTGGGTCACCCATCATCATGGTGATAAAGAATGATGGGAGTTGGCGGATGTGTATAGATTCTAGGGCATTGAATAAAATCACACTTAAGAATAGATATCCCTTGCCCATGATAGACAATCTAGTAGATCAGTTGCAGCAAGAAAATTTCTTTACCAAACTTGACTTGAAGTTTGGATATCATGAGGTTTGAGTCAAAGAAGAAGATACATGGAAGATCGTTTTCAAAACCATGCAATGTTTGTATGAGTGGTTAGTTATGCCATTTGGTATATGTAATGCACCAGCTTCATTTATGAGATTAATGAATGATGTAATGCGACCTTTTATAGATTCATTTGTTATTGTGTATTTGGAAGATATACTAGTATATAGTGCTACCTGGGAGAAGCATATTTCACATTTGACACAAGTGCTAGAAACATTGAAGAAGCACCGACTTCTAGCAAATCTAAAGAAGTGTGAGTTTGCACAATAGTCATTGGTGTATCTAGGGTATGTGATCGGTGGAGGCGAGATGAAGATAAATCCTTCCAAGATGGATTCCATAATGAAATGGTCGGTGCCTACTAATGTTTCTGATTTTAGGAGTTTCATTGGGGCAACATAGTACCTGAGGAAATTCATAGCTTCAGTTTTAATGGTAGCAACACTGCTCTACGCTATGACACTAAGTGGCAAGAGTTTCTAGTGGGGAAAATATTAGCGGAAGGCTTTCGAGGAGCTAAAGAAGAATATTAGTCAAGCACCGATTCTGGAATTACCAACCAAGCAGGGACCCTTTGAAGTGGAGACAGATGCGAGTGGGTATGCTACGGGAGTTGTCTTGATGCAGGGAGGAAGGCTTGTATTCTACCATTCTGAAGTATTTCATGGGGTATTTCTTAACTAACCTACCTACAAAAAGGAGATTTATGCCATGGTGCAAGCTATGAAGAAGTGGGAGAACTATCTAATGCGAAAGGAGACAATAATCCACATAGATCACTAACTGTTACAAAACTTGTAGGCCCATAGTAAGCTACAATAGACTAGTCATTACAAGTGGATGGGGTTGTTACAACAATTTCATTTGGTGATCAAGTATAAGAACGGCAACACAAACAAGGGTCGACATGATTTCAAGGCTTCCCATATAAAAATAATAGTGCTTGGGACTCTTATGCACATGGATCAATTCACCCATGATGCATACAGATAGGTTTATTAAGAAGATGGGGACTTCAAGGAGATGTATCAACAGTTGTAAAATCAGAGTCATGTGCATGATGTCAAAAACATTGATGACTACCATCTCGAGGATGGGTTACTCTACAGGCTAGATAAGCTATTTGTTCCTAAAAGTGAGCGATTGCAACTCATTAGAGAGACTCACGCCTCCAAGGTTGCAGGGCACTTTGGTCTAGGGAAGACTGTGGTTAAATTGCAAAGGTATATGTATTGGCGCAAGATGCAAGAGAAGGTAGCTAGGTTCATAAGAGGATTCATTTTGTTTTGTACCAGAAAGCCTAGCAATAAGAAAAAAAGTTGATATCATCCCTTGCATCTACCTACTCGTCCTTGGGAAAGAATTTCCATGGAATTTTTGGGAGGTTTACTAACAACAAGGAAGGGACATGACTACTTATTCGTGGTAGTTGATAGGTTCGACAAGATGTGTGTTTGGATGCCCTATAAAAATACCACCAGTGGAAAATAAGAAACAAATTTATTCTTTTGACATGTCTGGGTGCACTTAGGGATAGCAAGGAGCATCATTTCATATAGGGATACAATATTTCTCAGTGCATTATGGACTACATTGTGGGAGAATATGGATACAAACTTGAAGAGATCTACAACATTACATCCACAGACAGATGGGGCGACAAACGTAGTCAAGAGGACTTTGGTGCAGCTTTTGAAGGGATACAACCAGAAGAATCTGAAGAAGTAGGATTAAAAATTGGTATATAGACAACATTTCTACAATAGAGCAATCCACACTTATATAGGAAAGTCCCCATTTGAGACTTGTTTTGGATATTTTCCACCTTCACCTTTAGATATTTCATACGGGTAGCAAGGAGGAGTGAGGGAAGACCTTATTGAAGATGATTTGAGGGATGAAAATTTTACAGAGAAGATTAGGCAGATCCATCTACAGGTACAAGAAACACTATAGAAGTCAGAGGAGAAGTATAAGGCTAGGCATGATCAACACTAAGTAGAGAAATCAGTCAAGGTGGGAGAGAAAATATGGCTACCGTTGAACAAGTAGAGGATAGAAGGTCCTGGTAAGAAAATCAAGGCTTTGAGATATGGTGCCTTTGAGATACTGGAAAAGGTGGCTAATATTGCCTATCGAATCAGTTTATAGTCATATATACACATTTACTCATTTATGAATGTAGCTAATTTAAAACTCTGTTAGCCTTCCATGCTACATCAGGAAGAGGAACAGGTCCTACCTTCTGTGGAGGATGTGACACCAGACACTCACGTAGAGTTTTCAGAAGATACAATTTTGTAGAAGAGGTTTAGAACTACAAGATAGGGGTATCATGACCTTTTGTAGATTGTGTTGAAGGGACAACTTCCAGGCAAGGCTAAATGGTACACCAGAGAGGTGGAGGAAAACTTTCCTCACCTGATTTAGTAAAATGTTTTAGGCACTGAAAGCCTCCTAAAATGGGGAGATATGATCTGAATTAGATCATTATGTTGTTTTTGATACATATTGATGAATTTGGAGTGGAAAAAGTGGGGAAATCAGCTCATGGGACCATTTTTACCATTTTACGAGTGGGACCTAGTTTGGTGAAACGAGGTTTTAAACCTTCTGAGAACATTTTGAGGCATCAAACAACATTTTTTGGGGGTAAAAAATTGTCACTTTAGCACCACACCTTTTCATGCTATTCTACACACAGAGGCCTTTCCAACAACGCAACAAGCACGCCAATCAGAATCTGTATGCAAAATTTATGCCACTCAAAAGCTGACCTTCCTATTTTCACACTTATAGTTCGGGACGATGCCATGTCAGCGCCCATTATTCATGGAAAATGGGTTAGCCATGTGTTTTTTATGTAAAATAATCTAAAATATTTTATATTGTAACTCTAGTTAATAATTGAGGTAGTCAAAAGTAACCACTAGTAGGCTATTGTGGTATGTTATAGCTCGGCCACTAGGGAGAAGAAACAATCCATTATTTCAAGAGAATTTTGTTCCATAGCTAAGCTAATATAGCGAGGAGAGATAGGGGGTAGAGAATAGAAATAGGATTTGTACACTGTAGCATCCCATGGGCCACAAACATTACTTCTTTGTAAGTGCAACCATATTTCCAAACAGAGAAGGACAGCGAAGCAACCTCACCTTCCAATTGGCTTTTCTCCTCAAAGGGTTTCCTGGAGAGAATATCTTATGCCTTATGTGTGTGTGAGCTTATTTTATCATTCTCTACTTTTATGCATAATTTCCATTCATATGCATGCACTAATTACAATAAAATCTACAGATCTAGAATTTTAATAAAACTGTAATAGTGTAAAAATACGATATTTTAATATTTTATTATCATATTTGTTGTGATGAACTGTCTAGTAGAATATCCATAACATTTTATGGATCAACGATAGTATTACATGTAGTGCATACTATTTTTTCATAATTTTTTCTATTAGTATTAGTTATCCCAACACTTATTAACCATAAAAACCTAATTCCAAAAAGTGTTTCCGATTTTTGTGTTCTCACCTAAAATCCCTTATGAATGGAAATGAAGAGATAGTAGTGGGAACTATAAAAATTTATCCTAAAGTATTTGGAGGTTTAAAATTATTAGATTCATAATCAATGTGCCCCTCTACGTGGGAAATCATGCCTCAATTATCTCCAAAATAAACATTTGTTTCTCGACATTCTTTAAATGTATTTAAAGAAAGCAGAAACATTGTACCTCTCTACCTATTTTATCCTTCAGAACCTACCCCAATAGGGTTTTCAATTTCCAATGCAAGGCCACATAACTCAGATATTGCTTTGTCCTTCCCTTGGTGTGGCTAAGCTTAGGGATCCATGTAAACATATCTTCCATAATTTTTGAATCAGAGTAAGATTGCCTCTCCACCCCATCTTAAGTTTCCAATTTGCAAATTTCCCTCCTTGTTTTCAGCGACATTGCATTGAAATATTTCGTAGTCGAATCTTAAACAAACAACCTCACTCTTTGCTTCCCTAATGCACTGTTGCCCCTACCCCCTCTCTTACAACACATACACTACCTAAATGGTGTGGAAGCAGCAGGGACTACACCTAAAGGAATTGTTGAATATATAACCTCTACCTGCAAATAAACATGAAATGAAACCAGACACAACCTTGCTAGCACTATAACATGAACCCACAATATTGGCACAAATGTTCATGACACATACCTTGCATCGAGGGAGATCCCCTGAATTCTATACCACAAAGGTGAAAAACCCAATAACAACCCCACACCCCAACACTACTAAACTAAGCAAGAACACATGGAACCCAACAAATCTAAGTTACAATGAGCCCTCAGACACCAAAAGAGATAAGGCCATGGAAACACATAAGTATAGACTTTTAAATTAATAAGAATACACACAAATAAATTTAAGATAGACCCAAACATTCCAATTCCAAGGAAAACACCACCTATAAACGTGTGTATGACTAGAAAACATTCCAAGACTAATCGAAACAACTGCACCTATACCCCCCAGCTTGGAGGTAAAATTCCTAAATACATGAACCTGACACCGACACTAAAGAAAATATAGTTAAATAATAAAAGTAGAAATACGAAGTGAGTCACTACATAGGGGCTCGAAGGTGAATCCCATTCCAAGCCATGTGCCAAGAGCATAAAATACATGCCAAAGACTCCACACCCAAGATTAACCCTTTCTAGCCACCTACTCCTTGAGAATGTTGTCATCCCAAGTGTCATTATCTCACCAACAAACACGAACTAGAGCAAAAGGAACCACTCACTACAGATCATAAGAGACAACCATGGCAAGAAGGTTAAGGGTTGAACCTCACTTCCTTCATTTAAACCTCCATCAAATGCCATGAACTCCATCACATGGGTGGATTTAAAACATTCGAGAGCCGTCTAGAGACTTGGATGTGCATGCAAGCCAGGGCTAACCACACCCTCTCAACATAAATTACCATCACGTCCAAGGGTGGTGGGCACAACTCCCAAGGAACTCTCATAAATTCCATTAACTCTGCCATTAGAGAGAGAATAGTATTATTATGCACATTAATAAATGATACTAATTATATATAGCGTGATTATTGACAAATGTAAATTTATTGTGTTTATATTAAAAAATCATATCATCTTGAGTAATTCATTAATATATTATAAGAGTAAGGAATTATTTATTTTTTATAAAAATATGTCTTCTTCAATTTTTGAATGCTAACATATTCGTTTATTCTATGATTCTTGTTGTTTGGTAAATTTAAAGAAAATAAAATAATAACTATATTAAAAAAATTTGGTTGTTAATAAAAAAAACTTTCAATTTAAGAAACAAATATTTTAATGTAGGTCATAAACATAATACTTAAAATCCATAGTCAATAACATAATTACATGAACTTTATATAGAGAGTTATAGTAATTAATAGATAAAAAAATCTAATTTCATTCATAAGTGTTTTCTACTTTTTAATATGAGGGAGACATGTAATTCATTCACTACTTAACATGGAGATTACACATGACATCTAAAAAAATGATTGATATTACACCCACTATGAACGATATGTGAAATTCATTCCATACTCAAGATAGAGTTCACATTAGTATTTAAAAGGAAATGTTAATAAATAAATAAATCGTTGTCAATCATAAATAAAATATTTCAATTTCCATATAAATCACATAATTTTATATCAAATTTATATAAAGAGAGATAAATAAATTGAATATAATAAAACTCTTATATATTTACTTTTGCAATAATATTCCAATTTTCATATTAAATAACATAATTTTATATCAATTTTATATAGAGATATAAAAGTTGAATGTAATATAATTTATGAACTAATTGTATAATTTATCCATATTTTAAAGCATACTTTGAGTAAAATATTTCAACATCCCTATTAAGTAATATTTCAATGTTAACTTCATAAATGCAGATATTTAAAGAGAAAATATCTTGCAATCCCATCTTCAATGTTTAATATGGAGTTGACATGCTTTATATTAATGTTAATAACAAAAAAACTTGTATAAGTGTGTACATATATAGAGAAAGAAAGAATTCCTATTACATGCTTTCTAATTCCTAATATGAAAGAGAGTCAATCTAGAAATATTTCAATATCAACTATATATACATTATATAAAGTAATTTAATTTGTTTCTTTTCTTATGATTAAAATATTTTATTAATGTGTTACTCGAGAGACATGAAATTCTTTTTTATGCTAAGCAAGAAATTGACGTATGACACACATAAGAACATTTAAGTGTTAAAAGTGAAACTATATTAATATATAATGAAAACAAACATTTAATTACACCGAGAGATGCTCTATAACCTGGTATGGGGTTAACATAAACATTTAACATGTAATTTTTAACATTTAACATTTTTAATGTAATGTCGGTCCTATTTAAAAATCAGTCTAACTAGTATTATGTATAAACACAATATAAATTTGAAATGTGAAGAGGTTTATGAATACACACAAATGAGGTATGGTAAATAAACAAAAATATAAATAAACCACAGGTATGGTAAATAAATAAAACCTCTTTTTATATTTACTCAATAACCCTCTTTATATTTCCAAAAACTCAAAAAATAGGTTTTATTTAGGTGAAGCCTCTCAGCCAAAAATACCATATTTATAAAAGAGGTATGTTAAATAAATAAATATAAAAGAGGTATAGAGAGGTATAGTAAATAAATCAAAATATATCAAATAAGATTAGAAATCATACATCTAATTATATTGCCAGCCTATGGGCCAGAATACCATGGACCCACATTATATACATACCATGCAAAAAACATTACTGAACCCTTCAGTATTAGATATTTAAAAAATTAATATTTATATTAGTTATTATAATCTAATACATATTCAACTGCATTTCCAGCTAGCATATATTTAATTAATAACCAGTATATTATTAAATTAGTGTATATAATATATTAATATATCATGATACGTATCTTAACTTTAGATATATATGAGAGGGAATAACAAAGACATAGAGTGATAGAGATCGATATATAGGGGTAGTGACGAGGGAGAGATGGAGATAAACTAAAGGAAAGGGGAGAGGAAAAATGAAGAGAGAGAGAGAAAGGAAGGACAAGAGAGAACTTGAGATAGTGGAGGAGAGAGGAAGGGATAGAGAGATGAAGTTGGAGGGGGAGAGAGGGAGGGAAGAAGAAATACATAGATAGTGGCAAGTGGAGAGAGAGTGTGTGGGTAACAAGGGAGAGATGGAGAGAGAGTGTGTATGTTTAGGGGTGAGAAAAAGAGACAAAGAAGGAGATATGGAGACAAGGGGGGAAAGAAGGAGAGAGAAGGAGAAATGGAGGGATATAGTAACAAA
>APFE031405081.1:57643-67868 GCA_000404065.3 Pinus taeda | reverse complement strand
GGGGTCGTAACTTTGGCATACGATCTTCGTTTGACGCGTATGATAGCTCATTAGAAAGATCTATCCGAGAACTACCATTGTTGGAACGGGCAACATGTCCATGTTCCATGGACCCATGTTGCCCCTGGATTCCCCAAAAAACGTCGTTTAGGGCCTCAAAACAGCTCCAGAAGTTCAGGACCCGAAAAACTGCTAAAAATAGTAAGTCGTGCTATAATTAAGGAAACTGAAAATGCTGAAAGAGACAATGATGGGGGTCCAGATGGACTTGGTAGGTGGCCACCAATATCCACCTGGATCAATAGCAATACTTCGTATATCAGGCATGATTAAAACCACGCAAGTGGCCAAAAACGTAATTTATTCCCTTCAAGTGCCAAAAATTTGATACGTTGCAACTCCTCATGATGCCATGAATAGGTAAGTAACTCCTTCAAGTGGAGTGCCCTCACCTTCTATAAATGAACACTTGGAACATGTAAGAAAAAGAATTAAAGGAGAGGGCACACAACTAGCAACTTCCAATACGTCAGTGATTCCTCTGTAGTTGAGTGGTGTATCCTACTTGTTGCTAAGGAAACTCCCATTGGTGTATTATTCTTCTCACTGCTATTGTAATGAGTATTTAAAACTGGCCACAAGGGATGCATCATCAAGAATGCTAATATATTAACCAAAAAGTTATGCTCTAATATTGATAGATTTTCATTAAAAAGGTGTAAATACAATAAAAATGTCTCCTCAAACAAGTGCTCATCCACAAACTAATCTCTTGAAAAAAATCACATCTACGTTATATATTACTACTTAAATAAGACTGAAATGGTTTCAAAAGAAGGAACCCTCTACAATTACTAGCCAATAATAACACCATGCACACAAGTTAATACTCCTCAAGGTAGGGAACCTTCTCCATTCAAATGTTATTACAAAAGGGCCAAGACAATCCATTCAAAAGGAGCACTATACCTAGTAGTTAATATCACCATACAAAGGTTGGAGAAGTTCCTCATAACAACTCTAATATGTTTTTCATCCTCTCCACATTTTCTACAAGATGAAAATCATTTAGAGAAAAAGTCTCTACAACCGACCTCATGATCTTTGTAATCAACAAGAAGTTTTCTATTGACTCTGTCCATCATGTTCACCAACAGTTGCAACATAACATAATGCCCAATGCTTTAATGAATGTCCTTAGGAATCATAACAATTGTTAGATTTAATACCAAATTTGCATGGGCAAACCTGGTGTTAACAAGTAAGAGATCAAATGAGCAATGAGGAAATGAGCTCATTCAAGGGAACATTTTCACCTGCAAGCACAAATATACCATTTTAGCAACAAGCACAGATATAACATTCTACTAGCAAGCATAGATATATTATTCAACCAAAAATAATAGTTCCTTGATCCTTTTATCTAAAAGATAAAAAATCAACCTCAACCTAGTATCTTCAAGTTCATCGAATGACTATAAACTCACTGACACTGTAGATGGATTGGATGGAGAAGCAATAGCAACTGGATTTATAGCAGTTTTGTCATTGTAAACTGGGGATTAGCGACTGGATCTAGAGCCACATGAACAGTTGGAATGGTCTAAAATATCATAAAACTTCACTATTGAATTTCTTCCTCAATCCTAGGATTTAGTGTATAAACCCTACAATTTTCTTCAAACCTTTAGTTTCGTTAGGTTTTTAGATTGGTTCATTAGGTTTTTTATTCCAAACCCTAGACTTAAATCACTCATCTCTAAGGTTCCAAACACTAATAATGATCAATTTTGCACAACGTTCTCACTCTTAGGGTTCAATCACTAAGTCCTTCAGGCCCTTTCTAGGGTTACAAACCCTAAACACTCACAACCTTAGGAATGACTCAAGACCTGCTTTTGAACCCTAGGTACGTATATCAAACTAGTTCATTTAAGAAGACATATCTTATCAACTAGGAGCCATCATCATGGATAAAGAGTGACATCAATAGAAATAACTTCTTTAATGTTGTTGATGATGCTTTACTTACCAAGGTGTTTCTCTTAGTTATCCAAAGTACCCAAAACTTTAATCGCTTATAGATTTTTATACTAAGTGGGAAAAAATAGAAATTTGCTCAAAATCAACAAATTGTTTTCCATGTCTAAGTCAAAATCCTACAGTACCAAGCCATATAACATCCTACATCAAGGTATAAACTAAAACACCTATTTATTTCAACAACACATTCTAGTTTCAAACACCTAGTTAGATTCATTGTATAAAATCTCTCTCCTTTGTCAATCCATGACTTATTCTTTGTCTTGTTCTTGCTATGTGCACAACCTACTTTTTCTTATTGAAATGCTAGAAACTTTTTTAGTCTAACATAAGAACGGTGAAGAATACTATTTCCTTTGGAGATGTCTTTGATGTTTCCTTAGAGAAGCAAGAGAAGGCTTGTGCTCTAGTCCTGGATTTTCTTTGTACTACAGTGCAAAGGCCCATCATCATTCTAGCTCCGGAGATTGAATGGAGACAAGGGAATGTAACACCACAATATTCAATTGAAAGATTTGAAATTTTATTTTTTAACATCCCATTTTGATCAATTTTGAACTCAAGGAACAAAGGTTGGTGATTGTTTTCTTGTTTTGATAACATTTTTATGCTCAGTCCAAAATTTGAATACTATGGTTGCTCTAAGAATTGAGCACTTAGGTTTTCAAATTTTGATCATGCAGTGTGCTTCTCTCCATTTTGGCCCCTCATCTGCCATTTCCTCTTGGAATTGACCTTCGCAAGATTTTGATAAGTAAAGGTCCAAAGAATGAAGCATCATCCTTCACACCTGCTTCATCTGGTCAACATCCAATAATAATAGTTAAACTCAATGTCATTGAGAAAGATGGTGATGGAAAATTTGAAATGGTGGATGGAAATTAAAAGTTTGATGTGACGGAACATGGCAGTCTTCTTTTTGTTCCTCCTGAAGTGAAAAACATAACACTTCATAACTTCACGAGTATTTTTTAGGGAAACCTTCTTGACACTCAGAGAATTTGTCATATTAATGTGAAAGTTGATGGAAGGAAGCTTAAGATAAAAGAGAGTAGGTAAAGGAGAAATTTAGTGATAGATGTAGGTGCAAATGAAAACCTTGACTTGCAAACAGATTATTTACAATTTGTGAATTATCAAGACTGTGAACTACTGGCCTCGGATTTTAGCCATTTCACAGAGGAATTACATCAAAAGTTTGTATGAACTTGGGGATCCATGAAGATACAATTGGTCCACTTGTTTTGGCAACATAATACCACTTGAATCCATATTTCATGATGAACTCTAGTGACAACAACCATCACATGAACAAAAGTGCTAGTATAAACTCCAATTTTTCTCACATGGGTAGGATCATGGTTGATGAGCTATTTTCCAGTAATAGAAAGTCATAAGTGGAAATGATAGGTAATCTTGAAGAAAGTAGGGACAACAATTGGAATTGAAATTCTTATGCAAGAAAAAGAATGGGACAACAAGTATAGTCTAGTATTTAAATGAGGGATCATTTGATGAGAAAGAAGTAAGTTGTGATTTTGAAGAAAGGACAAATGGGTTTAGAATTTTTCTAATTACTGTTAATTTTGTGGATGATGTTACACTTGTACGTCGACATTAGGGTCTACTCTATGTTTTTCTAATTCAGTAGTTACATAGGGAAAATCATAACATGTATGAAGTTGTTCGACATGGTCATACCTTTTTTCCCTTTTTTCGGATACTCAATTGTCTTGTCCTCCAGAGAATTTTGTTGATGTGATTTTGCAAGCTACAAAGTGTCTCAATAAATTACTTTTCTCTCTTCATTAACAACAAAAGGAGTTCATTCATCCAACAGACCTTGGAAAACAACATGGAGTTAGGAAACAGTGGGCACTATTCAAAGAATAATTTTTGCATCCAATGGTAGGGCATCATGGAGGAGGAGGATGAGTGTGGTAGGAAAGAGGGCTTGTAGTATAGGAACCTAATTCCTGCCTCCTCATGGATGGAAAGAATATTGAAATTATCAACCTCTTCATTTCCTTTGGTTAGATACATAGTTTGGATGACATTGGCTCACTATGCTAAGGAACACCAGAAGAGAGGGCTACTACTTGCCCAAGATATGAAACAAATGACAACTTTATTGTTTATTTTCTTTGATGAACTCACATATGTCAAAAGACATAATGGGAAATAGAATGAAGAACTACAAGAGGCCTCCATTTTTTAATCCATCAAACATAAATATAAGAATTTTTTTAAGAAAAGTGCTTATTTAGATGAAGTGGATACTAATAGATTTGTCTATGCTCTTTACCCTAAGCTAGACATGATCTTTCCAAACTGAAGAAATAAATTTTTCACATATGAAGAAGTGATGTTGGAGGTTGTCTTCTCCCATTTAAAAGCAATTCCACCTAGTTCTATTATAGATATAATTAATTGGTTTTTAGAGTTGCATTCCAACCCATTCTTGAATGTATATAGAGATCAAAATCTAATGACTTATGCTAGTAGTGGTATGCTAAAAGGTGTTGTAGCTTCTAATGTGAGGTGCATCATATTGTAGATACTAGAATTAATTGTTGTGGGACATATGGAAGCTATTATTGAGATACTATTATAGCAGCTACAACCACCCTCCAAATTTTGCCTTAGCTTCATTTCAGATCTTCCATACCAACCTTTCACAGTAGCATGTCTTTTCTTGTCAAGTACACAAGTTTTAGTGATTTTCTTGTAGAATGAAAGCCTTCCCATCAAAGCTTGTTGCATCCCCCTCGTAGGTTGTTTCACCAGACCTGGTCTAGTTGCAGGCTAAGTAGCCCCCTCAAAAAATTATGCAATTCTGGAGGGGAACTAGCCTTCCCTCCATAAATTGTACAATTTTGTCTAGCAGCCTGCTGTGCTCCAGAATTGCGCAAATCTGCCTATCACTGTTCACTAAGGAAATTGTGCAATTCCTCCCAGTACAGATTTTGAGCCCAGAAATTGATAAATTATGGGAAACAGTCAACTTCTCTACGTAGAAATTGCACAATCCCTCTGGGTAGCCAGCCCAGCTCCCTCCTAGAAATGCGCATTTTTTCCTCCCAGCTGAGCAGACTGTTGCATGTGCAGTGGAGTTGATTGGTTCCCTCTGGGACCAAGAGAAATTGATTTGCATGCATGGGCTCCTCCTACCAAGGCAACATATAAAGGCATCCCTTGTTTTAGGGATCTATTTTTAGCAGCTGGAGGTTAGATGCAAAAATCATTTTAGAAACCTCCCACCAAGTGTCCCTTTCCCTAGATTTGTGGCATGTGCATTGCAACATTGATTCTATCAAAACTCATCAACCGGATGCTACAGAGTTCATTCTTCACATCGATTTTGCAGCTATGAAATCCCACATTGCATCTAAGAGTCGTCGACACATTCAAATCAGTTTTTTTGGGGTAAGCCTGCTTTTCATGTCTCACACTTCGTTTCTAGTTCTTTTCTGTTTCTCTTCGTATGAATGTTGTCTGCCTAATTTCAATGAGTGCTTACTGTCATTTTGATACATACTATCTTGTACTAGAAGCATTTTAGTTTTTGTTAACATCACTGTTGTCGCATGCATGAAACTATTTTTGAACAGACAGTCATCATTGCGGTGACTCGCTTCACACACATGCATGCCTTCCCATTTCCTGAATCCCACACTTACTATTTGCATGAATGATCATTCACTCTTGTTTGCACTCAGCTCATATACATTCACACTTCTCATGTTTTCAGTCTCCTCTCGATCAAGCTGGGTTTCCTTGGCTCAAACTGTGCCTTGCCCAACTAGGATTGCGCATATCCAGAAGTGAAGGCTCTTCCTTCCATCCAAAAATTTTGCAAGTCTAGCCAAGCACTAACCTTCAGGCTTGGATTACATAATTCTTGGGCACAATGTCCTGCTGGCCCCATAAACTACGCAATGCAGTTTGTTGGTTGCATGTCACTACTGACTGAAATTGTGCACTACACAGTTTCAGCCTTTAGAAGGCTAGGTTGGACTATGCATTGCATAGTTCTAGTAGTTAGTTGGGCTCTTGACAGCCCGGGGTGTGCCTTGTGTAGTATTGGTAGTCAGTTTTCCGACCTCCCGGCAAAAATTATGCAACTTTCATGATCAGTCACATATATATGTTCCAAGTCAGTGCTCAAGATTGTTTTGGTTTTTTGACAAACAGATTCCTTTCCATGAGTGTTTCCATGTCTCCAAGTATCATAGGCATTCATCTGCTTCTCAGCAGCACAAGTACAATGGCCTTCAGGAGAGCAGATTCAAAGGAAACTATTGAGAGAACAACATGGGTTGCAACCAAGCAAGTGTTTATGAGCTTGCCTACCTATGAAGACATCAAGTTGTTCATAGACAAGGACATCAAGATAAGATGGCAGCAACATCACAGCGAGCAACACCATCAGCAGTAGCAGAAGGTAGCAGACCCACATGCGGCAAATGCAAGAGGAAGGTTATTGACAACAAAGTTGCAAGCTCAAGCAGGTGCACTTGTGATGAAAGAAACTTTGGAGAATTAGGCTATGAGGTGAGAGTGTGACAAGATGATGACACGACAACAGAGAAAAGAACAAAGAAGGAGTTGCAGGTGATGAAGAAGCAACTCAAGGAAGAACATGAGCTGTAAAGATGAGAGAATGAGTTGCAACAAGAACATGTACATCAGCAGGCACACCATGCACTCATGTATGAAACTGTGCTTATACAATTTATATATCCATCCCAGCAGCTGGCACATAGCAGACATGGTAAGCAATGTTGTTGATCACATGCGAGGGAATTCAGCAACATGCATGTCATTGTGCGCACGCATGCGATCCCACCCATTTAGCACACTCACCGAGGCAGAGACAAAAAGCAAGTCAAACTGGAGTTGAACATGTAGTTGACAATTTATGTGCATGACCACCAACATACACTAGAATATCAACATGTACACTATGCAACAGTGTGTTTCCGGTTTGGCCACACCCAAGAAGACCATACACATGCTATAAAACGAGTTGGATGAAGGAGCCATACCAATGCACCCAGATGTAATGGAGGCAAGAGTTTGCTTTAGCAAGATGTCACCATTGAGTGCATGCACACCATCACGGATGACCAATCTTGGAATCAGCTCACCACCTTCACCATCACAAGCATGCCAAAGAGTTGGACACAACACAACGAATTGACGGTCAGTGATGTCTTGCTTGGGTTACTCAAGCCATTGTTTCTCACATGGGCACATGTGTATTGTAATGTAACATCTTGTCAAGTGGACATTCAAGTGTCGATGGTCAGATGTAATAGTCATAGAGTAGATGAAGATTCATGAGGGTAGGTGAGTTGTCACAAAGGGGAATGTCAAGGGTCACCCCACCCTTTTCTATAAATAGAACCTCATAAATCATTGTAAAGGCTTTTGGTCAGCCAAGCTTCTGATAGGACTATCTTAGAGAGATCTTGGACAATATTGTAACAAGCCTTGGCTTCTCCAATGCATAGAGCTAGTACATCTCTTTCGAGGAGTAGGTAGTTGTGGTTGTAACATTCCACTGTCGGAAGTAGTGGTTGGACATGGATGTATTGTATGACTAGAACTTACACTTATTAATATAACAAGAGCCAACACGTTTCATGCATATGTTGTATTGTATTTTAGCTATCTATTTACTCTAAATGATATATGTATATGTTTTCTTACGCATGCATGTATATCTATTTCTATGCATGTATGTATGAATCTTTCTGAAATTTGTTGTTGGTTTAACCATCGCTTTGAATTTCTAGCTAACTTGCCTTCCATGTTTTGATGCATCTTTGCTCGTGTGTTCCCTTCTTAACTCCACACTATCACAGGTTTCCAAGGGGTGCACTCATCTCAACCCCTGTGTGTTAGAACCTCTCATGCACCTTACCTGGCTTGTTGCAGGTGTCACACCCTTTCTACCAATAGAGACATCTTACTTGCCTTTGTGTGAAATCATAGTCAAGACATTACCGTATGCCCCATTGTTGGGACTCCTACACCAAATGCTATGAGATATAATTGGGGCTTCTTACCAAGGAGATCCCTTACATGTTTGTGGGTCTAGCACCGCCAACATTTTGGCACTAGAAATAGGGTTAGATGACAAGCTGAGTCCTCACATCTATTTTGAATCTCTTCATATCTGTCATGAATAACTACAAGGTTGCTCTTCTGGAGTGTATGTCTTATGGAAATGACTTCATAATCTTGGAAGATCTCTCAGATAACTTGTCACATAAAACACACGATGGTGGAGGCCATGTAGCCTTAGTTAGGCATGCGGTCAGTGTTGTAGGCTCATGTGAAAGGCATGGAATCTTTGAAGAATACATGACTTGCACGTTGTTTGTCTACACGCTTCGAGGGCACCCAATTTACCGGTGTGCCATGGTGCCCAAAAAATATATTCATTCTCTTTCTCATCTGGTCACAGAGATAGACCATGCTTTCAATCACTTTAACCACAAAGCACTCGATCAAGAAATTCTGAAATTACAAAAAATAATCGATGAATCCTTTGATCAGTTTTACACACGCTTTTGTAATATTGCATACTGATTTCCTGAAGATGAAATTGATTGGTAATTTCTCTGCGAAAGATTTGAGTATCTTCTTCGCACATCTGAACCCTGCTTAGCACACTTCGGTGATGGAGTGGCACAATTGCATAGTTGTTATCACAAGTGATTGTCTGCCTTCACCTCATCGAACAGATCCACCACCACGGAGTGATGTGGGATATCATGCACACACATCTGTTGAACTTTCACATCCTCTCACCCTACCTGCTCTTGATATCTACGTAGATTTGGGTTGCAAACCCATTGGTTGTCATGTGAATTCGTTCCCTCAACCTCCATCCCCATGTTCTGTTGATCCTCCTAATTGTATTTTCTTGTGTTCTTCCATTCCAGACTCCTCAGCTACTGTGGACAAGCTTGATCATGTTTTTGATGGAGTTGGTGTTATAAAACCAACCTACACCATCATTAATGATGAGTGTGTGTGGGAATCTAAAGAAAAACCCATGTTGAAGGATGACTCCCTTCTAGCCACGCCTCATCCGCTTTATCCTAATATCCATCATGATTTTGCCACTACTAATTTCCCCTATGAAAAACGGTTTTCGAATGTTTATACCTTCGACCATTCATAGGACACGTTGGATGTGAGTTTGTCATCATAGTGCAGAGAGGACACATCTTCCTTTGAAATTCCATCCAATTTGTCATCTGTCATTTCTAAAAACATAGAGGGTGAACATCTTTGCTTCTCATCTACCCCTCTACCTGATTCATCAAATCATGAGGATATCAACCAACACCCTGAATTTTCTAATCTTGGTTGTTGTGATCTCTTTACTTTTTCATCTGATCACAATGTTGATTCAATAATTGTTAATCTATCTAAGACACTGATCTACGATGATCTATCTATAAACAAAGTCGAAACCCTGCACACTAACAAGGCACTTCAGTTCGAGCTGATGGTTATGTGTGGTTCTCGCTGTCCTGAGGTTGGTTTCACTTCCGGTTAGGAAATTGCTGAAACACTCAAGGCTCCTCGTCACTTAACCAAACACCCAAATTTCATTTGCTCCACTCGAGCTACACGATCCCATTTCCCATGCATTAGAGGAATCTTACATAGAAAGCACACATGCACAACGTAAGTGTTCTAAATTTCTCATGTTTGCTTGGATATCATAGTCAAGAGAATGCATACACTCGACATCTGCACGTAGTGTAGCACAACACCATGGCAACTCTACAGAGTGCATGTCATGCACTTTCACTCATCTTTGTTCTCTGGTCATTTGTAAGCTCAAAGTGTGTCTGTCTTCTGTAGAAATTTTGAATAATTTAACACATATTCAACAGAGATTATCCTGATCATGTACTATTGCAGAAAACATACACAATACATAAGCTCCTCTACGTTGATCATCAATATAGCAGCATCAATAACAATAAAACATCAAGAGCATTCACACATTAACACAGTATGTATCCCGGGGAAAGCATCTCGCTAAAAACCCCAACTATCTGTATATTAATGATTGAGTCATGTAACATTACACAGCATAATACTTCTCACAAGTATCTCCACCTCTTTTACACACAATACAACTCAGATCTGA
>APFE031405081.1:24142-35495 GCA_000404065.3 Pinus taeda | reverse complement strand
TATTGTTACTATTGTGCCCCATAGAAGCCCACTATTGTTATTATTGTGCCCTTACATTATTATTGTTATGTCGACTCTGATTATATTATGACCCTTATACTCCTATATATAGAAAGGAAGTCTTTTCATTTGTATTATCAAAGAATAATTCATTTGTGTAATGTAAAGGAGGTTTCCCCCTCGAAGAGGCTAAATTCTAAGGCATTGATCTATCTTTTCTATCTTTTTGTGAGCTGGTTTCATAACATGTCATGATGATAAAGAAGTTTCCCAACAAGTAGATGTCTTTTCTTTAGTTGAAGATAAAATGGATCAACAATTTGACAGTCAAGTTATATTACATTAAATTTATGAGAATTTGCAGCCTTGTCAATCTATATGCAGTTAAAGGTATGAGCCAACTCATTCAAATTATTTTTCAACCAATTCCTTTTCTAAGATTTTATTTCAAGAAGAAACTCCTCAAGATCAGGTTGTCAAAAATACATACACGAAAATTCTGAATAGTTATCTAACATCTGATGAAAGTTGTCTACCTAAACAATAACGTTTTTCCATTGAAAATGATAATGATGTTGTCCCAGTTGAAGTGCACGAAAGTTTACTTTTAGGTAAACCTGAGATACATCAAGAGATGAATATATAGGTTTTACCTATTCAATCTAAGGATCATCAAAATGGCGTGGATGATATGCATACAATTGTTCGTATAGGAGTTGTTAGTGTTCAGAATCAAGATGACAGTCCTCAAGCAAAATTACCAAAGGTCAAATAAAAAATGTTTGATAAGAAAAATATTAGTTTTGATGCACACAATATGGATGTCATGTTTGAAGATGTTAAAAAATGTATGGATGTGTTTTCTTATTTATGTGAAATGGAAGAAAAACCTATTGTTGCCTTTTTATTTGATGATGTTCTCGGAATTGAAGAGATAGGAAAAAAAGCCATCAGTTATGAATGAATTCAGCCCTCATGGTTTTACTCATTAAGAAGAGGTGATTTCTAATGATTATCAAGATCGTTTGGTAAGTCTATTCCATTCATTATTAAAGGTGAAGTTTCTTTCATTTATAAGTTTAGGTTATGGCTTCATTTTTTATTATGAGTTGTCACTAGATGGTCCACTTAAGAACAATCAAGGAGCCCAGGTCTTGGATCAACTCTTTGATTGGTTATATTGGAAGTTTCATATTGCTTGAATTAAGTAGGTGGATTTTCAGATGTTAGAGTAGGGATATTGGTACATAAATAAGCTTGTTGGGCAAGCATTTCCTTCAGCTTTAGGCTACATTTTGTAGTTGTCAATTTCAGTTTGTACAATAGTTTGATATCACATTGCAATAATAGTAATTGGTTTCTAGTTGGTTTCTAGTTGGTTTTTAGTTTTCGTTTCAGTTTGGTAAGTGGGTTTGAATGTAGTATTCAATTTGGAATCAACCTAATAGATAAGGCACTAGAGCTACTTGTTGCTTGTTGTACCACAGGGGCACAACATCCCCATTGGAGCCACTATTATCTTTGATGGCTTTTAGATAGTTTGGAGTCAGTTTTTCATATTAGTTAAGTTTTTTTTTTTTTTTTTTTGAAAATAAAATAGATGTATAAAATGTCAATTTGGTCACCTATGTTAGTGTATAGAATCAAAATGAGTCTAAGTGGAGTCCATAATAGCAGTTAAAATCCTAACTTCCATGTTTTCGGGCTTATTTGTTCATGATTATCATTTTGATAGTTTTGCAGAAATTTGTAGCAACTCTAGTTAGGGAAACTAAGAGTTTGCTATGAAAGTTCCTGACACTTCTGTAGCGGATCTGTATCTTTGAACACATGTCTCGCTATGGAATTGTGTTACTGTGGTAACAATAATTTTTTTTAAACATGTTATGGGTTAGAGTCATGATGGGTCATGAATACATGTTCTTTTCCTTTATCCCCTAAACATTCACACCATATAGCTTCATTCCTACCTCTGTTTATTTTCACTTTAGATCAGTTTTGTTGTCATATATGTTGGTTGTGTTGTCTTTAGGAAAGAGTCCATTATTGTCAAACAAGGTCTAACTGGCTTTAGGATAATTTACATGTGGTAAGAAGGAGATCTCTACATTTTGCAGCCATGGCACAAAAGAAACAGTACAAAGGAGGCTTTGTGGTACACTATACGCAAAAACATGAAGTTTTTGGAGGAAGACACTGGTTTTATTCAATCCTTTGCCAGCGTGGGATGCTTGCGTTTTCGCCAGAAGTTACAGGGTTTCCATGGGGAAATTTGCAACAATTTTTCCATAAATTTCACAGGAATAGAAATTAAGGTTGGTTTGCTAAATTTTTAAATATCCCCTGACACCATTCCTCGTGCTACAAAAATCTCTAGTTGTACAGAAATGTGCTTTAAGGTGCAAAAGTTTCAATTGCTGAATTTTGATGACTTTCTTAAGGAACAACTAGCTACAAGAAAACAAGAATAAGCTATAGGGACAAGTCAAAGCATTAGAAACTCAAATTGAAATGATCAAAGATAAATTGTTAAAGAGAAATCTCAATATTTTTGTTGTAGTAGTGACACTCCTTGAATATTGTAAAACCATAATTCTTGGCTATACTATGTTTAACTAATAGTTTCAACATTGTGCATAGTTAAAAAGGATATTAGGAGTAATAAGGAGGCACAAGGAATCATGAAAAAAAAAACTCGTAAAATTCAAATTTCGTAACAACTCCTCATAGTTAAGCTCAAAATTTGTTACGAAACTGATGTCGCTTATCGTTGAGGAAAATACAAGGAAACATTTTAGTTAAAGGAGGTCTAATGGCATATGTTTATCTAGGAACCATCAATCAAGACTTCAAAACTGTCAGAAAGGTCAAATAGCTAGCAAAAAGGTGATTTTTTAAATTTGCTACCAAAATTTGCTACAGAAATTCTAGAAATGATTGTTTTAGTAGTCAACTTACAACTCACTTTCGAACCACATGGAAAGGTATTTTGGAAATAAGAGTGATCTTTTTGTTTAGAACGATCTCATATACAAAAGCCTCTCTCATTTTTTACACAGATATTAGGGTTTGGATGATATGCACTTAACTTTGAGGACTATTTTACAGAATGTTTCCTAGGCAAAGTTGTCACAGAAATTTTGAAATTCAACATGGTTGGGTCTAGGCCAACAAAGTTAAACAAGTCAATATCCACATGTCCACACAACAGTAGTCCAGAACATTCAAAAATTGGTTGGATTCGATCAAGTTCATCAACAAAGCTTTTTTGAGCTCATAAATGATGGAAGAATCTTATTTGTATTGAAATTGTGTAAAATTGAAAAATCCCACAAAGGCTGAATGTTTTGTAAGTCAAATAGGATTAGGTCTCTTCGCTGTTGATAGAATCTAGTCATAGGTGGAAGATTTTCTAAAGGATATCTCACTCTATATATGTGTAGTTTCTTGACTTTAAAGAGAGGGATCGATGATGTGAGAAGGCCACTTTATGTAAATCTTTTATCCAGATAATATGAATTTGTGATAGACTTTGTTTTTCTACTTGAGATTTAGTTTTGGCTTTATGTTTTCTTATCATTCTTTTATGTTGTTATCTGTGTTCATAACATACTGATTACATGGAATTCATGTCAGATTACTCCAACTTCCTTCAATTTGTTGTGTTTTACTATAAATGTTTACTTCACACCATTTTAAAGACAGAAAAGCCTCATCTTCCATTAAACAGTCTTGTTTATAATTGAATTTTTTCTTAACTCACTCCATGCCTAATGGTGGTAGCCAACACACTCTCTTTCACATGCAAAATCACATAAAAATCCAAAGTTAGCCATCTGAAATTTTGAGTTTTATACAATGAATTTTATAAGTATTGTGACAGGACCCTGTTGAAATGTGGCAACAAGAATATTCCAATTTTAATTTGTCCTTCAATTAAAATTGTGAATTAAAATTGAACTTAGTCTTACCAGCTACTTGGAAATAATTAATTAATTCATTATGAATTAATAAGATGGAGAAATTCAAGTTAGAAGTCTTTCTAAAGTCATGCAATAGTTATCCCTTAAATTAAGGAGATAAGGTTGAGTTATATTTGAGTTTTAATTAGTTAACTCAGTTTACTAAGTTAATTCCATTTAAATTAGTTCCAAACTATATGAGGAACTAATGGTGAGTTAACAGTCAGTTGATTCATGCATGCACTCAACTAGTGTACTCTAGTTAACTGAAGATTCTCTCATCAGAAACTCATGCATGTCTATACTGAGAAAGAACTAGTTGAGATTAAATACAAGGACAATGTACTATCAGTTGCATGCGTTTTCTTATAAAGAAAACTCATGTATGCAGTAAGGAATAATTCCTTGAGGATTGAGCAGTTCTGACAGTGTGTGAGAGTAGTGTTCCACTTGGTTGAAGGTAAATCATCCCAGAGGAACAATAAGGAAATAGGAGCTTGGAGGGTAGAGAGGAAGGCTTGTGAGAAGCTAGGATTTCCTGTGAGCATCTATGAGGATTGTACTGAGAACTGGCTAGCTGCGAAAGCTAAGGCTTTGTATAATTCCTATGTATTTCCACCTTGTATGATAATACAGATAGTGGGGTTTTTAGCTCAGGCTTTCCCTGAAGTATTCTCATGTCTATTGTGCATTGATTCTTCTTCTTCTAGTTATATGTGTTCAACTCAATCGTTAAGCTTCCACAAACTTTGATAGTAGAAGTAGGTTATAGTATTCTTCTTTGATTTATATTGCATTATCACGTTAACCTACAGGAAAATTTTCTACAAAGCTGGATTTGTAGAGAATTTCTACATGGTATCGAAGCCAAGTTTATCAGAGCTATGAACAGTATACTGAGAAGAGAATTTGAAGTTTAAAGTTTGGGGTTACAGGTGCAAATCGAATTCAAATCATACTTTAAGGTTGACCAATGGTGTTCCATGGCTTGAGACTCCAGTATGCCTTGGAAGGTAGATTGAATTACATAGCATGGAAAGATAGAATGGAGGTTTTATTAGAAGACAATGGATTGAAGGATTTCATTGATCAAGAAATCCCAAAGACATATTCAACTAATGCACAAGAGTTTTCTGAGTGGAAGAAGTGTGTGGCAAAGGTGAGATAGATCATCCTTGAGGGAGTTCGAGACCATATTGTCTCAAGTCTCCATGGGAAGGATACTCCATTTTCAATGTGGAAGACATTGAAGGACCTCTACTAGAATAGTAGCGACCAGAGGAAATTGGCTCTCAAGGATAAGTTTCAAAGAATCAAGATGGAGAAGGGCGATACTATTTCCACATATCTGAACAAGCTCACCACCTACAGAGATGAGCTCGGTAGTGTGGGAATAACTACCGCTGATGATGATATGGCAATCCTCACTCTCCTTGGCCTTCCAAAGAGTTGGAATAACTACCAGGACTCTGTGAATGGAAGGGAGAAACCACTGGATTGGAAACGACTGTGGTCAGATCTAATGCAGGAGGAGATCAGGAGGAGCACACGAGATGGTTCTTCATCCAAGAATGATGATGAAGAAAATCTAGCCTTAGAAAGTAAGGCAAGGAAAGGGGAGGGGAAGGCTTCCCATTCCAAATTGAATTCTTCTCATTGAGGGAAGAAGGGTGACATGTCTAAAGTGAGATGCTTTAATTGTCACAAGATGGGACATTATGCAAGTAATTGTCCATCGAAGAATTCCAAGAAGGGATCCTTCGAAGGATCGGAAGGTGAGGCATTAGCCTCTCAATTCAAAATGGACTTTACCCTCATCACATGCATGGTGCCATCGATGATGGGTTGTGTCTGGTATCTTGACAATGGAGCCTCATTCAACATGACTGGCAATAAAAGCTCCTTGAGTACCTTAGAGGAGAAAGACCTAAAGATGCGCATAGATATGGGTGATGACAGAAGGTATAGTGTTTCCAGAGTGGGCACGATTGCTTTTTAGAGGGAGCATGGAGCTCATATCACCTTGACAGATGTAAAATATGTGCTTGGACTGAAGAAGAACTTGGTATTGATCACGATGTTGGAGGACAAAGGCTACTATGTTGTCTTTAGTAAAGGAAAGGCATTCCTAAGACACATAGCCATGTGTCAGACAAAGAGGACTGGGATTCAGGTGAAGAATATCTATAAAATAGAGGTAGATGATTGTGTAGAATTGAGTATGAAAGCAGAATTGGTGCCAAGCCAAGACATTAGCGAGTTGTGGCATAGACGATTCGGCCATTTCAATCATGGGGCTTTGAAGATAATGCAATAGATACCTACAGGACTTACCAAAGGCAAACTTGAGCAAGTTGACACATCCAAAGGTTGTACCATGGGAAAGTACACCAAGTCTTCCTTTCATGATTGAGACAGTCGAGCAAAGGCTATCTTAGAGGGAGTTCATACTGATGTGTATGGACCATTCTCGACAGCATCCACAATGAAGCAAAGGTATTATGTGATTTTCATTGATGATTATTCTCGTAAATGCTAGATTTATTTCATGCAGAAGAAGGACCAGACCTTCTCAAAGTTTTGTGAGTTCAAAGCTTTGGTTGAGAAAGAGTCAGGGAAGGAGATCAAAGCCTTGAGAAGTGACAACAGTGGAGAATATGTCTCTCAAGGGTTTAAGGATTTATGTGCAGTGAAAGGAATTAAACAAGAGTTGATGACACCTCATAACCCATAGCAGAATGGGGTGGCTGAGAGGAAGAACAAAACTATTGTAAGGGTAGCACGGGCAATGCTACATAACCAAGGCCTACCACTTCACTTGTGGGCTAAGGCATGCAACATAGTGGTCTATTTGCAGAATAGAAACCTGCATCGCATACTTGGGATGAAGACACCAGAGGAACCTTTCTCCTGTAAGAGACTAGATGTGGGTCACTTCAGGCCCTTTAGCTCATCGGTATATTGCCATGTGACAAAGGATGCATGAAAGAAGCTTGAGCTGACAGTAGAGTTGGGGATACTTGTGGGGTACAATGATACACGTCACAATTATCGGGTGTACTTTCCTACCAGTCGGAGGACAGTGATTCGCAAAGATCTCAAGTTTGATGAGCAGAAGGCCATGTGAGTTTTCCTTGAGAGGGATCTCCAATTATAGGCTGTGGAGGAACTGTTGGTTCCTAAAGAGGAGGAGCCTCAGACTGATGCAGAGTAGCCACATGCAGAGGTTGCAGGAGTGGAGACATCCACTCAAGAAAAGTCTTCCAAAGATGGATAGAAGTGCATAAGAGAAGCTAACAAATTGTTGAAGGATGCTAGAGAGAATGTGGGAGCACCATCTTCTCAGTGCAGACAGAGGAGATCACCTGAGAGGTACACTGGATACATGGCTCTTACTAGGGAATTTGTTGAGACAGAGCTATCTTCCTTTAATGAAGTAGTGCAATAACTGATTTGGGTTGATGCTATGGTGGAGGAGTATGACTCCATAGTTCATAGCAGTGTTTGGGACATGGTTCCGAAGCTGGAGAACAAGTCAGTTGTGATTTCTCATTGCTTTTACAAGGTAAAGTAAGTTGTTGATGTAGCGAGGAGGATCATGTTGTTGCAGTATTTTTCGATAGAGGAGCAAGATGCTGGCATTTTGACAAAGACATTGTCAAAGTGTAAATTCGAGTTCCATAGAGACAGGATCGAGGTGACAGATAATCCCTTTCTTGTTGAGAGGGAGTGTTGAAATGTGGAAACAAGAATATTCCAATTTTAATTTGTCCTTGAATTAAAATTTTGAATTAAAATTGAATTTATTCTTACCAGCTACCTCGAAATAATTAATTAATTCATTATGAATTAATTAGTTGGATAAATTCAATTTAGAAGTCTTTCTTAAGTCATGCAACAGTTATCCCTTAAATTAACGAGATAAGGTTCAGTTACATTTGAGTTGTTTAGTTAACTCAGTTTACTAAACTATTTGAGGAACTAATGGTGAGTTAACAGTTGGTTTATGCATGCATGCACTCAACTAGTGTACTCTAGTTAATTGAAGATTGCCTCATCAGAAACTCATGCATGTATATTCTGAGAGAGACCCAGTTGAGGTTAAAGACAAGGACAATGTACTATCAATTGCATGTGTTTGCTTATAAAGAAAACTCATGCATGTAGTAAGGAATAATTCCTTGATGATTGTGTAGTTCTAACAGTGTGTGAGAGAAGTGTTCCACTTGGTTGAAGGTGAATCATCCCAGAAGAACAACACAAGGAAATATGAGCTTGGAGGGTAGAGAGGAAGGCTTGTGAGAAGCCTGGATTGCCTATGAGCATCTATGAGGATTGTACTGAGAGTTGGCTATCTGTGAGAGCTAAGGCTTTGTATAATTCTTATGTATTTCCACCTTGTATGATAATACAGATAGTAGGATTTTTAGGTGAGGCTTTCCCCAAAGAGTTCCCATTTGTATTGTGCATTGATTCTTCTTTTTCTAGTTATATGTGTTCAGCTCGATCTTTAAGCTTCCACAAACTTTGATAGTAGAAGTAGGTATTCTACTTTGATTTATATTGCATTATTAGGTTAACCTAGAAGCTAGTTTTCTACAGAGATGGATTTGTAGATAATTTCTAAAAACCCTCTCAAACTAGAAGGAATAACTTCCAGTTAAAAGTTGGTTTGAAATAATTATGCTTGGTTGGAGGTTGTCTTAGCTCAGCCTCTCTAGCCTAGTGACAACAAAACTCTCATTCCCAAGGTGTTTGGCTAGCTTCTTTGCAATGAGTACTTCATATTGATTTTTGTGCACATTAATATCTAGTTTATTTCCAATTTAGGGGATCAATGTGAATTCCATCACCCCATCTTTTAATAATTTTCCATGGCTAAAGTTCTGAAGCTAACATAGCCCAATGACATGCCTCCTCATTAATTTCTTACTTGAAATAACTACATTCATTCGAAAAGAGAGAAAACTTTGTTTGATTTTGGAAAGGAGAATATTTCATCTATAGTTTTCATGATTGGGTTGGTAAATTGTTGCTTTAATGACCATATTATTCAAAATATTTCAAAAACCCCATGAGTAACAAGTGTTGTCTATTAGATGTTTTGGATTTTGTGGCTAGAATATAGCGAATATATTGTTCATGAAGTCTTTGTGATGTTTAAACTGAGTTTTCGACTACATATATGGATTCAACACCCTGAAAAACCCCTCAGGCACTTGGATTTTGGAGAGTTCACAGCTCAAAGTTGCAATTCCAACAAATGATCCTTTCCAAATTATAAGCAAATGATACTCGAAAATAGGCCAGAAAAACCTCCAAAAATACTAATAAATAGACAATGGATGCAAAATATAATATCTTATTTCCACTAGGATCATGAAAACCCCCTACACATGGTATATCTGGTCTATTAAGCTTTCAGAATTTTCCATATTTTTTTTTTATGTTTTTCATCTTTTCATCTATGTTTGTGTGCTGGAAGTTCTACGATTATTTAACATGCTTTATATTTTATAGCAGTTGAAGCAGTTGTCTATTACAAAATAAATGTGATTTGATCACAAATTTTTTATTTTTGATGCACTTGGCTATTTGTATGGTAATTTGGATAGGTGAAATATGTTTTATAAAAAAATTGTTTTATATATAACAAAAGATGTTAATGTAACTTATAACAAAATATATTAATGAAACAACTCATGTCTAGATATAGAATAATTGGTCCATCTAAAGTCACGGTACCAAGTTATTCAATGTTGTATCCTTGGTTTTTTTTAGTCTAATAAAAGTTTGAGTTCTAACGTGGTTTTGGTATTTCTATTAATATTTGCGTGGTAGAAATTCTTTGATTCTATGATAGGCATTATATCCATGGCTATCTAGTTTTCATTTTGTTATTCAATTTTATTCCTGAGAGAAAAAAATTACCTAAGATTTTGGTGTCTTTTTTTCATAAAAGAAGGAACGTTTTATGGATGGTAAAGCTAGAAATAAGCCCCATCCCCCTTCACACACTTAAGAGAAGAATATGTTTTGTTGGTACTTTGTAGGGCTATTCAACAATCTGACTGAAGGGTAGTTTGACAATATTCAATATAGTAAATATCCACATCAGAGAAACCCCACTCAAGGGATGAGAATGCCCACCATTATTTGGAAAGCATGATATATTGGATGCATGATTAACATTTCACATTCGTAGGATTAACCTACCTCGTAATAATATGGTCTAGGTGACATGTTTTGTGATTTCCTTTTATGTCCTAAAATAATGAGCTAGCAAAACCATTTTGTCCATGATGACTGGAATTGTTGGATTTGGAGGATCAGATGGGTAATGTGCGTACATGATTAATTGACAAGACAATTTATAAGTGTTTGAAGAGAAGTGCATATTAATTTGGAAGTCCTCCCAGAAGCGATGAGAGGATGAACTTTCTAGTATATTTCAGGTATATAATATTCTCTCAAAGTTTGCTCTATGCTTCATAGTTATCAACATTACTTGAAAGTACTTACAAATTGGTTTTAATTAAAATTGACACGTTCTATGAACGAATTATATCTTTCTATTTAGAATCAAGTCTGTCATCAATAATTACCTTGATTTTTTAGGAGGAATACAAGGTCAATGAAACACTGGGTGCTCTAGAGTATGTCTATATTTGCCTCTTAGGTTGCATTAAAAAATGACTATTACTAAAAAATGTGTGAACTATTTACAAGAAAACAACTTAGAATGTACAAAGCCTTGAAGACAGTGAAAGTACATATTGAAATACATGATTCCTTGAAAGGAAAATGACTTTAAATATGTTATAATATGTTTCTAAATGATGACTTCCCAAAGCTCTATTCAGTAATTCATTGTCAGTTGTTGCAAAATATATTTAAGATAACCCAAGAATCTCACTAAATTATTTAACAGATGATGCACATATTGGTACTTTTGGTCCATGTGTTATTTTGTTAGTTTTCTGTTAGAAAATTATATATTACAGAGCAATGGAACACATAGAATATTGCAAAAATATAAACACAGAAAATGCATAAAACCAGAGAGACACAGATATACATGGTCCACCTAGTTTGGGCTACGTCCACCCTGAACAGCTAGTCTTTCCATTCTATTATCCAGCAAAAATGAAGAGACAAAACCTACAACAGATCCGCTGTAACATCCTTTGATTTCTCTCATAGTCTCACCTCTCTGTTTCTCGCTTGGAGAATACATATCTATATTACACAGCCTCAATACAATGCCCTCATACAAAGAGAGGGGTTGCCTTCTAGGGAAAAAAACCCTAAAGTAAACATAAGTTCTACCGTCAGATCATCCGCCTAATGAACAGCCTATATTGACTAGAAATTACTATACTTTTACAAGG
>APFE031405081.1:0-14980 GCA_000404065.3 Pinus taeda | reverse complement strand
ATACATTCAACAATACTGAATTTGAGACACACAATCATATTGTGTTATTTTCCTTCCAATCCAACTTCTTCCATTCTTCATCAGACACTCTTGTTGGTTTAGTACTCGGATCTACTGCGATCCATTGATCTTTATCCACCAACAGATCCTCCATCTTGAGCTTCCACAACTCAAAACTCTAACCATTAAATTTCTCGATCTCTATCTTTCCACTGCTCACAATCTTCTTTCACAACCACAATTGATCCTGTAGATCTCCCACTAAGCAGCGTCTACCACAGGCCCGAGTGAAACCCCTCAGCAACAAAGGCATCCCCTTGAAGCCAAAACAACTCTGATAGCAAATGTAGGTTTTAACCCCGTATAGAAATTACCTACATACGAATTCTAAAACACAGAAAATAAACAATGTGAGAGAATAACACATAAAACACATATACACAGAGATTTTCCCCATGGATCCCAAAACTGGGACTGCCAGTGTGATTTTTCAGTATATTCCTTTTAATGCTACAATACATATTTATACATGTCGAAGCATCCAATACCATGGACCAAAAACCATCGCGTCCAAAACCATGGACCAAAAACCATCACGTCCAAAACCATAGGTAGGTCCTCCCAACCTAATATAGGGTCCAAAAAAAAATTTCCCGGGGTGCTGCCCTAGACAGGGGGGTTGTTGCCCTCCCTGTGACCCCACCACTCCACAATCGACGAAATGAAGGGGGGGCTCCGCCCCCCTCTAACCCCCCGGTTAACTATGTGGGCTATTCGTGGAAAGAATATAACACAACCCAATGAGTTGTTCATGAGCCATTTAGCCAAGAGAACAATAAGTTGAATTTAAATGAAGAGTTACTACATGTAATCCTTAACCATGATTTAGGATCCGAGAAAGGTAATGATGAAGATACATGTGTTTTGGATCCTTTTGAAAATCATAATGAAACATCAAAGATACAAATTGACACCATTCTATTTGAAAATGTTCAAGGAGGTGAGAACAGTTTCACTGATAAGGATAGTAGGAAAGATGATAAATTAGTTGTCTTTTCATTTGCAAATTATATGTTTGAAATTATAGAACAATAAGCATTTTTAGAGGCAAGTTGTCCCTTTTTTTTAATGATCAACAAGAACAAATCTTTTATGATTTTGAAGATCCATTGGCAAATCTATTGGAATTTTTAGTGAAGGTGGGGTTTGTTTTATTCATGAACACAAGGATTAGTTTCAGCTATTATGGTGAGTTTTCATGTTCCAAATTTGAATTTATGCTTGAAGAAGTTGAATGTATTCTTCAATCATGACTCCAACTGCTTGATTGGTTGCATTGGAATTTTTGTATCACTTGATTTTAGCAAGATCTTGAGTAAGTTAGAGTAGGAAATGGTAGGCATGAATTTTGGTTTCATTTTCAACAGTGAATTTTACAGTAGACTGTTCAGTTTTAGTAGGGTGCAATTTTGACCTTTTAGATTGTACAATTTGATTTCATTCAATTGCACGTCAGGTTACAGTGCAGGTTGCAAGTTGCAGGGTTATTGGTTGGGAGCTCCTCAATGGATCAGACATCTAGTCTATGGGGTTCTTATTTCCATATGATCGACAACATCCTTGTGGAGCCAAGCTTATCATAATAAAATTCAGTTTTTAATCTTTTTACAAAATGTTGACAGTTGCAGTGTCAGCATTTAAATTGTAATAAACAAGGAAAATTTATGATAGAATTTTAACTATTCCGATTATATTTTCAGAACAAATTCATTGAAAACAATTTCATCTACTTCCTTTAATGTTCCAATATTTTTTTTTCTGAATGATTTTGTTGACAATGGGCTTATCATTGTTTTTCTGTAAAAATGGACAGCTGAAAAACTTTGTTATTTAAAATATTTTTCCTCTAAAAAGGTAGTAAATTCAGAAGAGGTTTCCGAATAAATGGAAAAATTTTCTAAATATAAAAGGATTTTTTGTCTACAATGAACCCATTTAGAAAAGCATTTCTTGGATTTATAACAGGTATTGCATTTTGGAATATTCAGAGGGATCTTTGAAAGGTCATTTTTCATAATTTTACAGTCCTATTTTAGTAATTATTTTCAAAATAATGTCCCGGAAAATGAGAATGAATTTTATGAGAATGGAAGATTTTTTTGTCCACAATGGACTCATTTAGAAAAACCTCTCACGGATTTATAACATGTGTCACATATTTGGAGTTTCAAAGGGATCATTTGACCCTATTTTTCAGGAATTCGTGAAGGAAAATCTCATTGACATTTTGTGACTTGGATGTCACCTCATCTCCAAATTGATCTAGCAACAACATTATCTTTAGATAAATATAGGTTTGGAAAGTTTTATATGCATGTATTTGAGAGATACACCTAATCTCTTTTATTGTTAGCAATTTGTAATGTCTATAATGACAATTTTCTGTAAATTAAAAGAGGGTTGGAATATGATTAGAAAACACTTGTAGTCTAAACATATTTGAGCAATCTTGAATTTATTCACAGTGTTCAATCACTTGTAGTAGGAAGTTCACATGTTACTTCTCCCTACTAGTATTTCTCTGTTATATAATTGGTTTCTTCAAATGTTTGAGAATGTTAGTTTAGGATATTGGATTTCATTGATGCTCCTTTCTTAAAATTATCAGTCACTAATATGTGTTATTCTAGTCATGTATAAGCTTTGTTTTCCTTTAGTACACTTTCTTCTAATTCTCCCAAATAGTCAAAGGACTTCTAACTTCATGCTTTGTTCAACCTGTTCATTGGATTTGTGATCTCATTTGTTTAATAGTTGGACTCCATGCCCAATGGTTTGAAGATCACCCAACTATTTTCATCCATAAATCTAAATCTGGCCACCTTAACTCACTTGTAGAAAACCTTCTACTACAATGACCATAGAGTAGTTGAGCTTTTACGGAGAGATCCCTCTCTAGGATGAAGGGCTAGCTTCAACCTAAAACAGGTCTTGACGTTCCCTAAGTTATTTCCTCCCACAACCAGGGAAATTTCTGAGTAATAACACAATTAATGAGCAAGCTAAACATGGCTAAATGTTGATCGCACTATAAGATATTTTAAATTAGCCACTATTGGTCACTGATTGAAAAATGATCTATTATATGAAAATTTTAGCCATTTTTTTGGTAACTAATTAACCGTTTTGTACTAGTGGGAGGTGCATACTTTGGTAGAGTTTACCACTTCAACTATCCATTAACTAGTTACATGGTCCACTTTCTTACATGGTCCATTTGGCTTCTCGAACCTTTTCTTCCACATCATAGGTTACTCTTTGGACTACTTCAAGGATAATTTCTCTATATCAGGTCATAGCAACTCGAGTTATTGACTAGGCTCATGTTTGTAAATAAAGGGAGATGAAAGGTTACGGGAAAACAAGGGGTTGGGTTGTTCACTTCTACCTCCATGGTGAGTATAAGAGAGAGAACATATTGCCATGACCTAGGGACACCAAGGACAGGATGAAATGAGTCTAGGATCCTCAGGAGGGAAGGTAAAATTAAAGAAAATCTTAAGATAGGGAGGAGAGGTGAAAGATAGATAGTATAAACTTCAAGAGGGGTGGTTGAGAGGTTGGATATGAAGCTAGAGAAGGATAACCTAGCTCAAAATTGATTAGGTCACTCCCAACAAAGAGAAAAATTAATGGTGGGGTAAAAAGTAGGGTGAAAAAAAAATTTGAAGTCATAAAAAACACACCTCCTAGAATTAGAAGTATCAGTGAGGGGATATATATATATTGAAGATGATTAATCCATAACTCTTGCAAAACAATGGTAGAAAAATATTTACTACTAAAGGGCTATGCAAAACATAAATTATAATTTCAAAAATCTTGAGACTCCACCAATTTCACAATGAAGTAGAGGTAGTGTGCCCCAAACTAAGTGTTTTCTAGCTGCAAACTATCTTCAATATTGCATGCAATGACTATTTTATTGTAGGATTGAAATTGAATTCCCTTCCTTCCAAACCTATAATGCTTGGAGTGCCCATGAGAAATAGTGGCATGAAGTACAATAAACTACAGTGGGAGCTTCAACCCTCCCTCCTGTATATCCATCACTCCATCATGTGTCATGCTATTCTATTTCCTTTCTGTTAATCACCATATTCACTACCTAAGTGCTTCTACATTTAGAATTCAAAACAAATCATGCTTCATTAGACTCCCATGCAATGAAGGTTATCATCATAGAAACCTCCACAAACTAACAAAATTACCATGTAGCTATAGTTGTATGCTAGGCCATGTAGGGCATCATTTGATGGGTGACCTACCATCCATATTAAATAGATGTCCATCATATCAGTGTGAGGAGGTCACCCCAGTAAATGTGCACCCACCTTGGGGATCTTTGTCCAATTCTAAAATTTCTTAGTATATGGTTCTAAATGCATCGAGAAGAGGATGAAGCCATTTTTTGTTTCCAACATATATACTTTATAGTCTAGAACTCCATTGGCTAGTTTATTTAGAAATTTATTTCTAGTCCTTCATATATGTGAGAGTACAATGGTTACTATTAATTTTAAGGGGACTTTGATTCTTGTTAAGAATTTTATTAGTCTCTAGATCTATTTTAGTTTATAGATAGGAATGAGGGTAATTATAGTAGTATTGAGAGCTAAGAGGATGGAGGAGGAGCATATGGAGTGCTATACAATATTCCATATACCATACTTTAGGATAGGCTAACAAGTTGATAAAATTCACTTGTTAAGCCATATGGGCATGGGGATTTCCCTCTAGACATTTACATAACTATAAGTTCCACTTCATGCATAATGAATAATTTTAGAAGCGTGTCATTCTATTCCTAAGTGAAATTATTTGGGATGTTTTTGGTGATATTTTTTATAGCTTACCTCCTATCTAGGATAGGTTTAGAGAGAAGGGGTTGGAAATAATTAATTAGTTCTTGTGTAATGGATTCTTGATCCTCTATTACTTTGTTGGTTATGGATTTAATGTTAGATATTTTACTCTACTCTCCATGATTAATCATCGAGTTTTGGAAGAAGTGAGTGTTTTTTTCACCTTCTTTTCACCAGTAGACCTCTGATTTTTTCTTCAAAATAATTTCTTCCTAGTTCAGTCATTCTTCAGCTCGTTGAAAATAATGGCTTCTTATTGATTGACTTAATCTATTCTACCTTGATTATGACGTAAAATTAAATTAATTGTTAATATTTTTTTCTTAATTTGTTTGCATTCATAACTTTGTAATTCAAACATGTAAAATGGTTTTTTGACTATTGTGTCCTACTAGAAGGGAAACTAAACCAAAGATACTACAAATTTATTCTCTTTATCATAATTACCCAATATAGAATCGCCATGTAAGCATATCTAAAACATGACATATGGTTGGCACTTCCAACATATAAAATACAAAATAACACATGGGTATAGGAAACTGAACACAACTATGAAGAATTGGAAACTAAAAGTACAATTTAGAGAAAACAAGCATAAAAATATAATTAACTTGGGAAGTCACCCTTCCTTGGAAGAGGTTGCAGAGATAGGATATGTGTGATCGGTCTTGGTGATGTTCCTCTCTCGCATCAAATATGTGTATCTATATGCCCCAATGGAGCGTCTAGGCTAACTAGACAAAATCACAAATGCTTTTTATAGGATGACAATTAGACAATCAAATTGTCTCAATGAATATACTAGAAAATCCATATAAATTAAATGGTTAGTAAACCCTGATAAGAATCAATCAATAATAAGAACCAAAAAAACATATTTCATGATTTGTCTCACATCGCTAAAATTCTAAAAATCATAAAATCTAACTAAATTATAATTTTATTTTGAATTATTATTGTTGTTGTTGTTGTTGTTATTATTATTATTACTTGTACAAAATGGCTAATTAGTTACCAAAAAATGACTAAAATTTGCATATAAATGACCATTTTTCAGTTGGTGAACAATATTCGCTAATTTACAATGTGTTATAATGCAACCAATTTTTAGTCATATTTAGTTTAGTCATTAATTGATTGTCTCAATTTTATTTAGTACTATATTTAGTCATTAATTTGGTCATTTTTTCAATCATTGATTTAGTCATCAATTGACACATTTAATGACCAAATACACAACCAAATATATTACTAGATGATCACCTCAGAAAACCAATTAATGACCAAATAAATATGACCAAAATGTTGGTCGCATTATAAAATATTATAAATTAACTACTATTAGTCATATATATGAAAATTTTAGTCATCATTTGAAACCAATTAATGACCAAAGAAATATGATTAAATTTTAGTCATGTTATTAAATACTGTAAATTAACTACTAGTAGTTGTATATATGCAAAATTTGGTCGTCATTCGTAATCAAAAATTTATCATTTACATTAGTCATATTTTTTTGGTAGTTCCATATTCATTATATAAACAACTGATTTAATAGTTTATATTCATTTCATTTACTTTTGTTAATAACTATTATAAATGACTAATTTATTCATTGTATATTCATTTTATTTGTGTTCATCATTAATCAATATAAACCACTAATTTAGTAGTTTTAGATTTATTTTATGTGTTCATTAATAATCAAAATAAATTAAATGGTATGATTTTGTGACTAAATTAAAAAAATATCATACAATGTGCATGTTCACCTCATATGAAAATGCAAAGTTACATATGTTAATCACAATACTAAAAAATATCAAGTACAACTATAAATAATTTCAACCTCATAAATTATATTATATGAAATGTCAAGTATTACAAACTAAGTTTCCAACTTAATGTTGGTTGGACTACAATTTACACATGAAATATTGTTTATCACTTCAAAACATTATCATTTTGTTGTCAAGGCATTGTAGGTGAATTGACTAACTCTAAAGACTTGACCATTAGTCTGTATGAGTGTGTCCCATGTGGGATATTGGTTTCAAGGATATCACTAGTCGAGTTCTATTCTCTCTCACTTTTTGCACTTGTCGCTCTAATGTTATGGTTCTTTTTTTTCAATTCAAACTCATTACCATCAATACTAAGTTCCTCTTATGAAAATGAAAGAAGATGCAATGTAGAGTATAAGACATAAAAGACAATGAACACTTGAATATAAAATAAAGTAGACTATAAAGGATGTATATGACATATACCTTAACATAAGCAATGTCAATGCCATTTTTCCCAGAAAAGAAAGAAACTCGAACAAGTTTTCTTCAGTTGGGTGATGACATGCATAAACAAAGCCAATAAAATGTCACCATAGAAACGAAAAACTTAGGAAATTGGTATTCAACCTTTAGGAAAAACTTAGGCACAATCATGTCAACTAAGTTAGATGCTAAAAAGCTCAGGGTGTAGATAACTTGTAGAAATCAAAATAACCTCAGACAATAAAGCTATCCTCAAAATACTAAAACATAACCACATGAGAATATTTTGAATGGGGCAATACTCAATAGCCCATTGAACAATAAAAATATTCTTAAAATCCAAAGGGACTACAAGGAATAAGGTTACCTTGATATTGAAGTTAAATATCCTTCAAACAAAATGAAACAAAAAATTTGTTGGAAAACCTTCCCATTTTTCCAAAATGCAAGTGTAACAAAGGGTAATATAAATAAGTGCAAGTTAAAGAACTCTAAAAAACTAACACATGTACCAAAAGCACCAATATGTACATCATATGTTAAATAATTTAGTGAGATGCTTCGGTCATCTTCAATATATTTCACAACAATTGACAGTGAATTATTGAATACAGATTGGGGTAGTCATCATTTAGAAAAATATTCTAGCTAGCCTATTAGAAGTCAATTTCCTTCCAAGGAATCATGTATTTCAATATTCAGTTTCACTACCTTCTAGGATTTATACATTCTAAGTTTTTTTCTTGCAAATAGGGCACACATGTTTTAGTACTAGTAATTTTTTGATGCAGTCCAAGAGGCAAATATGGCCATAGTCTAAAACACCCAGTTCTTCATTATCCTTGTATTCCTCCTTTAAAATCAAGGTAATTATTTATGATAGAATGAACTCTAAACACAAAGATATAATCCCTTCATAAAACATATCAATTGTAATTAAAACCAATTTTTAATTCTTTTCAAGTAATGTTGTTAACTGTGAAACATATAGAAAGCCTTCAGGAAATATTATGTACCTAACATATACTGGAAAGTTCATCATCTGGTTGCTTTTGGAAGGCTTCATCTACACTTGAATTTATGCAAAAGTAATATGTAGTTCTCCTAAAACAATTAGAAAATGTCTCTTCAGTGAATCTTGTACTCACATTACCCATTTGTTCCTCTAAATACAAAAATTCCAATCATCATCGACAAAATGATTTTGCTAGCTCATTATTTTAGGACATAAAAGGAAATCACAAAACATGTCAATAAACCATGTTATTACGAGGTTAGTTAATCCTACTAATATGAAATTGTCTCACTTCATAATTAATGTTATCCATATCTAATCACATATCTCTATGTTGATCGTGTGCGTAGACAACATCATAAAACATTGATGGGTCTAAAATCAAGATATCCTATAATTAAGAATGGTAAATTCGCAAGGACACATGTATAATATTTTTAGTAGACATTGTATACTATTTATAGAAAAAAATAGAGATATTGAAAAAACACAACTAAGACCTACGAAATATTCAAATATTAATTGTTATAAATTTGCAAAACCTTGTAATAGAGATACAAGAACTAGTCCTCAATGGTTGAAGACTCCAAAGAGTAAATTAAAGAATTATCTGAATGTGTTTTAAATGTAAGTATAGAGAGTCTCACAACATAAAATCTTGGAGGGATTCGGAATAGATGTTGTTAAAGGCTTGTATATAGTGTGCCTTGATTTAATTGACATTCCTCCCTTTGATGAATACTTGACTAAAGTAAGACAAGGTGGGGTGAATCATTCATGGATATTAAATTATTTTCCTTAATCTTATTAGCTCAAACTTTGGATGAGCACCTTAACAAATAATGACCAACATATTGATTAAATGAACATCAAGTAATAAGCTCATCAAAACATCACATCACCACATAATAACAACACATATTGACACCAGGTATATGTGGAAACCCATAAAGGGATAAAACCATGGTCTTATTATTGTTGTGATGCAAAGGCAAGCTCCTACTCCTTATTACATATGATTTTATGTAGGCTCTAACCTACAAGAGGTTGCTACCTCTTTTTTTTTGCAAGCTGCAATTGCACTGAATCTCCAACTCCCATATGTTTTATGTAGGCTACAACCCACAGGAGGCTCTTACCTAAACATGCTCCAACCTTATGTTTATCAAGCCACTACTTGAAAGGAGACTACCATCTCCTGATGAAAATAAGAAATAAAAATGTGTTGGTTTACCTAGTCATAATTTTTGCATATCTTCATCTTCATTTCTGCATCTTCTTCCACTCAAATTTTCTTCACATCAGCCTCATAAGTTCGAGGTAACTAATGCATAATATCTCAATCAGTTTCCTCACATTCTCCCATTCTCAAACCTTTTTCTTGCCTTCCAAAATGACATATTTTATAAAGATATTTTGTTGGTTGTTTGTATCCCACATAAGAATATGAAGTGAATAGGCTTGACTATTTTCCTTCCACACATTCGTTTTCAAATTCTTCATATCTTGAATATTAGAGAAAAAAAAAATAATCCATCCCATATTAATTTCAGACATATGCAATCATTAAATGCATCAACCTAATGCCAATGTCAAATACCAATATTTATCATTAATGCATCATAGTAATCTTTGTGGTTGCCTTGGATTCTTGCCTTTGCATCAAAACAATTAATCTCAATTAACAATTGCACATCACAAAAACTTATCCAATATAGAAATCTCTGCAACATTATGCAAACATGTCACAATTCCTTTGTGTTTCCCCCTTGCTTTTTTGTCGTTTGAATTTTGCTCCTATGCTTTCTTTTACTTGTTATTTCTCCTGCCTTTGCCTTGCTACTCTTTTGCTCTTTTTCCTTGTTGTTGCTCCTTGCCTTGTTGGCCTTGAACTTCTCCTATGCCTTTGTTGGTATTGTGTTTCTCTTTTTCTTGTTGCTCCTGTGCTTGGTTATCCTTTTCTTTACTCCTTCATACCTTTATACTCATGTTGTCTTGTTGCTCCTGCCTTGTTGCTACATACCTTCCCTTTACTCCTTGCTTGTTGCTCTTGTGCTTTCTTTGCCATCAATGACAACAATGCCAACAATCTCCTCATTGATGGAAAAATAGTGATCTGCCCCATTTTTTCCTAAAAGTGATTTCTCCTTGTTGTTCATAACCTTTGCTTAACTCCCCCTTTGACATCAATGGCAAGGGGGTCTAGTTTACTTTAATCTAGAAAGTCTGTATCCGAGGATTGCACAAATTTGTATGAATTCATCAGCCTTGCAACAAGATATTGTCAAATTACATGGTTCAACTTCAAGAGATTTAAGCAATATCCAAAGAAAATAAGTAATTATAGGCAACTCTCATCAAATATTCTAGGTGCAAAGAATTGAAGCACCCTACAAATCAATGAATTGTTGCATGAAGCCATATATGAGGGAAAAAAATACAAAGGTGGTGCCTAAAAAATTGTCCTATTTTATATTCAAACCTTCATCATTAGCATCCACATGTCCATCCTTTTATTTTCCCTAGAAAAGGAAAAAGATGATTGTCTAACATCAAGTAAAGCTCCTGGAAGCTTCACACATCAACAATAATTTGAAAAATCATAATACCTTGAAGCAATCATATAGGCCACCAACACTATTGTTGTTTTATAAATCTAAAGCATTGAGAATTTAAACTTATAGGGTGGCCACCCAATGTCGTAAAGTGGAGACTTCATCACATCCATTATGAGATTGGCTAGTTGCATATGTCCTTAGTAATTTCCTGCACCTCATAAAATATCATTGTTGCCCAAAAACTTGAACTCTTTGAACTATCTAAACCATTGGTGCATTTGAGAAATGCTTTAATGGTAGGGATATGTGAGACTTGGAATCAACTCCATTACATTATAAACATGGTTCTGATTTTATGGATGTCAATGAACATTTTTAACAAACCAAGCTCATTATTAATTGCTAGATTCAAATTCAACAACTTCTATTCATTGTTTTCCTTTTGTTCTTTTATTGTTAAGTGCTCAAACTTTGTAGTACACAAGTTTCTTTGGCTTCCTATTTTCTTCAAATAACCTTGGCTTCATTTTTTATTTTATTTTTACCTTGACTTTTGAGAGCAATATATCATCTAATATCTGTAACGATGAAGAAAACGAGGATGTCCTCCGACATATAATGATCAAAGGCATCGTAGATGTCAATATCATGTTCAAACATGTACTACCCATTTATTCGTATGGAATGACTCAGGTTATCAAGTCTTCACTGCCCATTCTTACAAATATGATGTCTTCTTGGTTTAGCGAGGCTTCTTGTATTTTCACTGCTACATCCCAGCATGCATTCATAATATCACATTTTATATGAATGATTATTGATAGCCAGACTAAATAGACTTCGAAGACATGAAATATTAGCTTAAACTCAAGATGAAAAAAGATGCATCCAACTTATGACAATACAACAAGAAGTATATTTTACCAAACATAATAAGGAACTGTAGGAGACATAAAAAAGTCGACCAAGTGTTTCAAGCTAGTTTGGTTTTACAATATGCATGATGAACATGAGGAAATAAATTATTTTCACAAATGCAAGCTTTACAGAGAGTCGACAACACATAGTGACAATGACCAACAATTTCATTCATTGTGGTCGAACTAAACCCTTGGATATTAGCCTTGATATATTGCATGGATGCAATATATATTAGTTGAATTTTCTCAATGGAAACCACTGGAAAAAATGTGAGTGGCTGTCTTGAACATGCAAGTGAATTTCACTTAATCCATTTTTAAGCTTCAATACAACTTGTTATTTTCCCATCTAAAACTGTTTAAGATATTAATGTAAAAAAATGAGCCATAAGCGTTCCTCTGTTGCCAAAAAATAACACACCGACACCATCCTAACCAGCACTAACATTAGCCACATATATAACACTCATATTTGTTCAACTCTAGAAATGAAGACATTTGAGCGCAAAAATATGCAAAGACATTACTTCATAATAAAAATATAACACTCTCCATGGAATGAAATATGCAATGTAGAGGTGCAAAGGGCTAGACTATTCAACTTTCAGGATACGGTTCACTCCACCAGAAAGATTCGTGGAAACAGTCTTAGCAGTTATTCCAAGTTACAGAGTCGCCACGACCATTGGTGTTGGAACCAGTGTGCCTCGTTGTGTACCTGACTTCCCCAATAAGACCAACCGAAATCACGAGAATATGCGATAGGAGAACAATAGTCGATGTGTGCCTATCAAAACCCGCAATTGGTTGTCGTTCATCCGTTGGACCACCGCTCCTGAAATAACCGTCAATCAATAAAGAAATGCTCTTTGGGTGATTTCGGATCACTCAAACTAGGCGCCAACAAGGGTTGGTGCTCCCCCCAAGTTGTCGATTATTCAGGGAGCACTATCTCACTTAATAGTATAGCCTCTATGCCCTTTCTAGCCCATACAACTCGTAGAACTACTCAATATCGATCAGAATATCTAACCCCAATTCATTTTGCTACTAACAAGAGAGAAAGGATAGCCTGGCCTGTCATCTGATCCAGTGATGCATGCAAAGTGGGGTCAATGGGTCAACCGAGAATCATAGCCAATGCATTGCCAACGAGTCATATAGCCAACCAATCACCTTACTGATTCACCTACTCGGTTCAATCGAAATGGAAATAAACATAACTATATTTTTTTTTCTTTACCACAATGCTTAGACCATCAACCACTGATACTGTCTTTACGACTACCTATAGATAGGAATAGTGGCACTTCTTTTCTGGTTTCAACATGGAAATCTTTTATGTTTCGAGTGAAGGTTGGATGATCCTTCTTACATGTGTTACATATATAACAAAAGATTACTGCCCGCTGCAAAATATCAAGGTCCTCTTTTGATGTGTGTACATGCTTTGTATACTCGGTATTACCAGGTCTGGAAGCTTGAGATACAACGAGATCAAATTTGGAGGTGATTAGGTGAAATTCTACCAAAATAATGGGCGATCTGATAGCCCCATATCCCACATTGTGGAGTTCATATGTGATAGTCAATTTTTGCAAATTTTAACCATTGACATTCAGCGCAGTGCATGTTTTGTACAAAAAAAAAAAATATTTGACCGTCATATGTTCAAATCATTTGAATTTCCTCCCAAAGCTGACGATGCTTCGTTTCAGTTTCCTATCGTTTCAGAATGATGATATCTACAATGTAACAAATCCTAAAATATATCGACCTCTCTTCACTGATGATATCTGCACTATATCTCTATCCATGTATAATGTATGATGAGTAATTGATTTGCATGTAACATATACAACTTGTAATGTTTTTCCACAAAAAGATAGCTCATGTCGCTAACCCATTATTAGCTTTTGCTACAGTTTCTGAGCGCCATGTATTCCTATTCCGACTTCCAACACTTTCCAATACAAAATAATGTTGCACAATGTATCAGTAACGTATTTTCCAGACATACCAGTGCCATCATATCATGACAAACGTCACCATATATGCACCATATCATATTATGGCCATCATTATAATGCACAAACTTTGGATGCTTTATTTTTAACATGATTCTCTATCAACTGTTGGTGATTTTTCTTGCAAAATCCCAAAAACAAACGATTCAATCACATAGAGGCAATGCTTTGTTTCCTTTACTCCAGGATCTTTTTGCACAGGGAAGCTTCTAAAAAAAAATTACTGAGAACAGAGTATTGCACCACCATAAAAGGATTTCTATTCATTAAAACAAAAGTCACTCATACATATTCATCCTCTTTGCTGAGAGGGATTCACCCAAAATATTTTAACAAAGTTACTCTTTCTCTTTTACAAATAATTTTACATTGCTGTGTAAAATTTTCATTCACTGCTATGTAAAAAAAAACTTTTACATTTAATGTTGTAGAAATAAAAAAAATCAACACAATGCTGTGGAAATTACGCATTCACCAAAAACTTATATTACCCTTTTCACTGGTGTGTGAAAGATTTCATGGTTTTCACTCATACATGTTTCCCCTGGTTTTCTTACTCACTACTTCGCACTGCTGTGCATTTCATTTCACAATACCATTCACAAAAAAAAACATTACAATGTGTTTTACTTTGTTCAGTAAAACAAAACTTATGCCTGTGAATTTTAAAATAATAAAATTAAAAACTTATATGTTAACCGTAACATTAAAATTAAAATCTTTTACCTACAACTATGACAAATTCATTAAATGCATTAATATTAAAACCGACGGTCAACCAAAATTTTATTTTACTCCACACAATATTTATTTGATGCAGGCTCGTATGCAGCTTTGAACAATCAACGGTGGAGAACGATGGAGTAGATCGGACGACGAAGGAGAATATCGGGTGAGCCTTTTTAACCGAGCTTTACCTCCCGAGAAACTGTCAGAGGGTGACGTATGGGGAGAGCCACGCATCAACTCTAAATTTTCTCGGGTAGCCTATGTACGAAAACTGCCTTCACACAAAAGTGGTCCGAGAAAGTTACCGCGGGTTTGTGGTTTTACTGTGGTGGTTTTGGGCGTTGGTACGGCTGCGTTGAAATTACATTTTCAATACTCCCCTTTAATTTCAACTGCTGGGCATTTAGTCATACCGAGACACTTCCTTAAAAATTCAAAGCTTTTCTGATCCAGTGGCTTTGTCAAGATGTCTGCAACCTGTTCTTGAGTCCTGCAATGTTCTAGGACAATTTCTCCATTGTTCACCAATT
>APFE031405080.1:4990-28729 GCA_000404065.3 Pinus taeda | reverse complement strand
GAGTACAACACTTTCCTTAAAATGTAAGCATCGTAGTCTGAATGCAAGGCAATATCAAGTCAAGAATGACATTTGAATACGGAATATATAGACTGATTATCATATACGCTAGTGTGTACTATTTACCGTGCCAGATGGTTTCTGCAGGACTATGTCTGGTAATGGCATGCTCATCTTACAAATGTCGAGTAAGCTCAACAAGCTATCTAGAGACCACAAAGACAGAAGGTGGAAAACATCCAGTCAAATGGATTCAATGACCCGGATACATGTGAATGCCAATTCTGATTCTATATCACTTGGACTAGGTTGTTAATCAGAAATTGCAAGGGCATATTACTTTGTAAATAATAATCATAATGTTACCTTGCCAGAGATGTGAACCAGCAGAACAAGGAAACTACTTTATGCTCGATAAGAGCTATTTTGCACAGCTTGAAGTAATCAGAGTAAATTTAGATAGACAGAGTTTTGACTTTGCATAGGATCTTTTCACTGAATCATGTAAAGACTATAGTCAAAGTCCGCAAAGAGGCCAAATTCAGCGTTTGAACAACTCTTAAAGCAGCCCCCAATCCGCCTTAAGAAAACTCATTATCCTTTACTCAATTACGTCCTGCAAAAGTTGCTTAAAAAGTTAACTCCATTTGTGTCAGATATCAGACATTGTGAAACAACCCCAACAGAGATACATATGGGGAGCAGCCTGTAATTATGTATGCTGCATGATGGCAAAACAATTGAGGGAACAAAATGTGCTTCCATTATATAATCTCATCATATTTTAGTCTTGCTATTCTAATTTCTAACTCATATATGAGAAACGATGAAAATGGCACAGGATGGTTTTGCCAAAAAAGGAGTTGGCAGGGGCCAGGAAGATGCAACTCTTCATACGTGTAGAAAAGAATCTGTTGATCATGTTCTTTTTCAAGAGTTGTGTGCATGAAATTTTACAGATATCAAATGGAACAAACAAATGAGAACAGAGGACTCTGGAAGATTGCCTTTCCTCATGGATTTCTGATAACTCTGAAAAAGATTTTAAGGCATTGCCTTGTCTTGTCATATGGGGCATTTGGTTATCAAGGAATATATAATTTTTCAAGGTCAGTATAACTCCAGAATAAGCGGCTCACAAAATTAGAGTTTCATTTGGGGGAACTGGGAAGCACTAAAAGAAAGGTTCAAAGAGTACTAAAAGAACTGTCTATTAATTATGGCAAAGCTGGGGGCTTCTTTGATGGAGCATGTAAAGGAACCCCTAATATGTGTGGGATGGGACCTATCCCTTTCTTTGAAGCAAAATATTATATATTGTTGAAATATGTTGTTAGGCAAGAAACCAATAATCATATTGAGTTCCATGGCCCTTGCCTCGGGTTGCCCCATGGGTCATGCACGAGATTGGGCTTCAAAAGCTTCTCGACTTCCCCAATTGATGACCATCACCCCTAAGCAGCTCCTCCCTACGTCCCTCCCTCCCTCCTTCCTAAGCACTCCCTAGATGCGCTAGACCATCTCTTGCAGACTAGGTAGGAACTAAATCTAGTCATCAGAGAGGACAACTACAAATTGTATATCCAGGTTACTTGGGCCTCTCCTCCAAAGAGGCTACACTTGAAGATGTCTTTCTATCTAAAGCATTTCTTGGAGTTGCAGGATGGCAGCATTGTCCATCCCCCATACACGTCTAGACACTAGATGCATTCACTCAGGAACCTTCTAGGCCAACTCAAGGTTGGCTCTCTCTCGCAAACTCCAAGCAAAGACCAATCACCATATTCCTCAACCAAACAAGGTATGCCAAATGTGTCATTTTCTAGCATCAAAAACATAGATGCACGTCATTTTCAAGTGTCCGATGTACCTTTCCCTTTGAGATCAAAGGGCGATACAACTGCCTCTATAGGGACTCAAGGAGCTCCCCCTTTACTTTCTTTTGGTTACCACAATTAAAGATGCCTAACCCTCTTTCATCAAGGAGACAACTCAGCTAAAAATTCCAATTTTTGCATGCCTCGCCCTACCATGAGACTACTAAGAGGATCACCTCATACTTTGATGTTGCCCTACCAAATCAAAGCAACAAGAGACGGGGGGATCTCTAAAGTATCCCAAATCATATAGTGATCAGACCTCATGTCTCCCTTCAATCCCCCCCTCCCCCAAGAGCTAGGCTGCTTGGAAGTGGGAGCAGAAGCAGGAGCGGGGAGCGACAATTTTCAAAATCTTCAGGGTCGAGAGCAAATCAGGAGCAAATTTTATATACTATATTTTTTTTTATATTTTGATGCATGCATGTCAACAAAAGCATGCAGAATGATGAATTAGTTATAAAAAGCATAAAAACATGGATTAAACCATATAACATCAATCATCTAGTAGACATGGGATCATCAGCTTGGGATCCCACTACATGGGATCATCAACATGAGCTACATAAACATCATCTAGCTTAGAGTCTAAGGACTTCTCAAACTCCTCTGCAACCTCAATAGTACTAGTAGTAGCAGCAAAACTAGACTTCAAAACTACAAATCATTGATCAACATGATCACTCATGAAACTCATCATTGATTCAACGCTACCAGAAATGAGATCATCAACAAGAGCTACCTAAACATCATCTAGCTCAAAGCCTTGAGACTTGGATTGCTCAACCTTATAATATGGTAGAAATTGAAGAAGTTTAACATGTCTAACCAAATATTTTGCTTTGAGTGAAGAGTTCATCTCTTCAACCTTATAATAGGTAGAAAAAGCTTAGCATGCCTAACCAATCATTTTCCTTAGAGTGAAGGGTACATTTTAGTTGGGTTGTTGTAGAGGAGTTCAACAAGCAAAACCACCAACATCAACGAAGTTCAACAATCAATGACACCAACATCAAGGTCCTTAAAGAGCTTCATGCTCTTGATCGAATGCCAATCTCATACCCACACACATGATAGAATCAATTGGAAACATTGCAATCCCCTAAATCTTGAAAACCATCAAGTCTGTTGGATTTTGAGTGATATCTAAAAACCTAGTTTCTCCATATGAAATCCAATGAAGTTGAAACAACACTCAAAACATCCTTAGTCATTTCATGGTAATGTTAAAAATTTAAGTAAAAGGATGAAAACGAAAGATAAGGAAATGTCAGTTTTACTTTTAGATTTTACAATACCATTGATTGCCAACATTGCTAGGGTTGAGAATCTTAACCACTTGTGAAAGCACTAGGGAGGAAGTGATTTCTTTTTGTGGATGCGACTAGGGAGAAAAAAAATTGGGTAAGAGCGCTCCCAAAATTCATTTCCAAACAGGAGCAAATCGGGAGCGTGCTCCCAAAGCCTCTCCCTAGCGATTTTCAGCAGAGCGCACTTCGGAAGCAGGGGGGGAGGGTCGCTCCCTGCAACCTTGCCCAGGGGATCGACATGTATCCTCAAGAATGGTTCGGGGATATGGAACTAGACTTCTAACCAATGTTCTTAAAACCGGAACCGGTGACCGGACCGGTCCACCTAATGAACCGGTCTAACCAAGACTAGTTTGGTCTAAACGAACCGGTTTTAGAAAAATAGATTAAATTATTAATTTTTAATAAAACAAAACTATTTTTAAGATTTAAAACCATGATTCCAAGCCAATAGAGCAAAATATGCAAAGTTTGCTCAAATATATACCATGTAAAGGTGAATATATCAAAATGGCACCAAGTGCAATACATATCATCGACAAAATAGCAAAATACATAAGCAATGAGGCTCTAAATGGCCTATAAAGTCCAAAAACAATGCTGCAAGCTATGAGGCCATTGGCCTACTACAAGTCTATAGTGTACACATGATCAATCATCAAGTTCATCACCACTACTAGCCACAGGATCATCATTAGGAGCTACATAGACATCATTTGGTTCAGAATCCGGGGATGCCTCAGCCTGATCTGCGACCTTAGTATCAATGCCACCAATAACAATAGAAGTGGACCTAATGGAAGCAAGAGTTTGCCAACCTGCACGACTAGTGCCTTCCATTGGTTCTTTGCCTTTCCTTGATGTCGCTACTGATCTTGGTTCTGATGCCGCCACATAATCTGCTTCATCCCCCGCTAAAGCCATGTCGATATCAAAATCAGCCTCAAACACAGGATATTCAGTCTCCTCCACCCATTCTGATGTTGGATCAATATCGTCCAACACAATGGGATCTAGATCAAGTGATTTGCTCATCATTTGGTTCCTCCTCAGTCGAAGGTTGTATTGCACGAAAACAAGATCATTTAATCGTTTTTGTTCCAAACAGTTTCTCTTCTTCGTGTGTATGCGCTCAAAAACAAACCAATTGCACTCACAACCTAAAGCACTGCAAGTTTGACTGAGGACACTAATTGCAAACCTTTGCAATTGAGGACACTAGCCACCAAATGACTCCCACCAATGTGCTGCAAAGAAAAAGACATTAATTAGTAACTTAGTTTATAATTTGAATTGTAAAGAACATAAACAATTTTAACTTGAAAAGAAAAATAAATTGGAAATTGGAATTGCTTACCTGGTTGGTCCACATCTCTTGCCATTTTTGCAAGTTTTTGCCAAAGGTACCACCTGCCATAGTGAAAACAGTAAGTTGTCTATGTATTTCCAACTGGTCTGCATGGGTAGGGACCATGCGCTCCAAGCAATCAATCAATCCAGCTCTGACCTCCCCATCATGCAGAACTCCTAGCCGATTTTTATAATGATACTTTGGGTTCAAAAAATACCCAGCTGCATGTATAGGACGATGGAGTTGATTGTTCCATCTGTTATCAATGATCTCCCATATACAGCCATATTTAGCTAACCTGTTCTTGTAAATTGCCCGTATCTGCTCCTTTGCCTGATCCATAGCCTCATAAATGTAGCCCATGGCCAACTTTTCCCCATCCACCATCCTTAGCACCTTAACAAGGGGCTCGGTAATTTTCACAAGCTCTACGAACCTTTTCCAAAAATAATTGTCTAACACTTTCTTTTTGGTGCCTTTTCCATCTTGTCTATGAGCCCACCGAGATTCAGACCATTCTTCAGAAGAAAACATTTTCTGCAAGTTTTTATGTTGACCATTAAGATATTGCAACATGAGGAAGTGAGTTGCAAATCTCGTAATTGCAGGCCTAACAAGCTCTTTGCCCTCCGTGTTTTTCCTCATTAGGCTCAATACCCATAAGTGGTTGTAAATGTATTTTGTAATGCACTTGGCATGCTCTACAGAGTTTTTTACCCACTCCACTTTGCCTATGTCCTCAAGCATGAGGTCTATGCAATGTGCAGCACATGGAGTCCAAAATATGGTCTTATATTTGGAATCAAGCATCTTTCCAGCAAGAACATAGTTTGAGGCATTATCGGTGATGACCTGCACAACATGCTGCTCCCCAACTTCCTGAATAATGTCATCCAAAAGCTCAAATAGAAGGGTTGCATCCTTCACCTTATCAGATGCATCAATTGATCTCAAAAACATAGTTCCTTGAGGGCAAGAAACAAGGAAATTAATGATACTGTGGTTCTTTCCATCGGTCCATCCATCTGACATGATGGAACAACCTGTTTTGAGCCATGAATCTTTAAACTCAACCAAATACTCATCAATGGAAGATATCTCTTTTTGCAAAAGAGCTCCTCTCAAGTCATGCATACTAGAGCCTTTGAAGCCTTTTCCTGCAGCTATAACAGAGTCCCACATAGCTTGGTAATAAGGTGAGCGAGCAGCTTTAAATGGGATATCTGAATCATACCACCATCTAGCAATGTATTGATAAGAAGTTTCTTTGCATTTTTTTCCAATGTTGATCCAAAGTGGGTTGACGACTTGGCTAGGAGGAAGTGGGATTAGAAGAGGCAATGTTGGCAGAAGATGAGAAAAAACTTTGGATATTTGTTCTCTTTGTTCCTTTTGATAGCTGGCCACAAGAAGGATGAAGATAGTGAAAGGGGTCATTGGTGGAAGGGATAGAAGTTGAGTCTTGAATATCATAATCATCATACCCACTCTAATTCATGGCTTCTAATAATTCCCTCTTCCTTGCAATGTCATCTTGGATGGCCTTCTCCCTAGCCTTATCGTAACACTGCATTTGGTACATCACATGGCTTTACTTGGCCTCTTACCCCAGCCAAGTGTTGTTTCAATCTAAGAATCCCCCCACCTCCAATAGATTTATGGCATAATTTGTATATTATTTTTCCATCAATTACATCACAATGAGCCCATGTACTGTCCTTTCCTTTTGGAGCCATGTTTGCTTGAAATAATTACAATTTGCAAAGGGATCTGCCATTTAAAAAAAAAAAAACAGCTAGGCAACATGGAAAACCAAAGCTAAATTTAGGAAAACAAATGCACATGCAAACTACAAAATTTGATAGCATAGAACTAGAGATTTGATAGCATAGATGATAGAAGTGATAAGTTTATAAATTTATAACACATAAAAAAATTTAATTCATGGACAACAATCAAATGAGGAATTTTCAAGTGAAAATCCTTACCTGGAAATGCAAACTAGCTTCTTTAGCCTCCTCTTGAAGATGCCAACTCCACTGGCAGCTACAAACTATATCCAAAATAGCTCCAACTCCAACTCCAAGATGACTACTCTAGCAAATACTCAACAGTCTCCAAGCTCCCAAACAAACTCACAAACACATAAACACTCCAAATCAGATGTGTGAGACAAATGAGAGGGAGAGGGGCCTCTTAAAGGCTTGGAGAGGGTGTTTTTGGAGGGAAAGCAACCTTAGTTTCCCTCCAAAAACCCTAAACCTCATTGAGAAAGGCATTGTGTGGGGCCTCAGTGAGCATGGCCGGTAACCAGCCGGTTTAGGACGAAACCAGCCGGTTAGGCCCCATTTCTCACCATCAAGCCTCCTAAACTGGGTTTTTGCTCTGGTTCCAACCAGTGGGCCTGCTAACCAGCCGGTTAGACCGGTAACCGATTAGATAGGCCAGTTTTTAAAACTATGCTTCTAACCACACATCATCATAGATCATCATAGTGATTGAAGAACCAACTCTACATGAGTCTAGAGCAGGGTACCTCCTACCCATCAAATCACCTCCCAACTTGAGTAGAGTAGTCAAATTTCTATCTAGAGCTTCTTTCCCTTAACCTTAGGTGGTAGGAGAGTAGGGTTCCCTCATTCCTGTGCCCCCTCTCCCCCAACATACAATCGTACAATTGGATCCCATTATGTTGCTTCAGGACTCCAATAGCAAGCAAACGCCCTAGTTATCAAGACAAAGAGACTTTGACAACATCCTCATTTCCCCCTCTTTTTTTATCAGCATCAAGATGTCCAATCTCAAATTCTCACTTTGTATCACTAACATCTATGACAATACTATACATCTTCTAGGTTTGTTATGAGTTAGACCTAGTTATTAGGTTAATTAAACATGTATCTAAGCTATGGTTTCTCTTTTGCTTTCTTTATCTTACTTTTAACATTACCTAGGAGTTGCTTTCATACTACCACGTTGTATTCACACTGAATGCATCCTTAGTCCCATTGATCTACTTTGGTGGTCATTTATCACATTAATAAAATCATCCTAGCTGATCTCATATTAGGTTTTGTAGCTTCTTTTGGAAACACCGGTAGACAAAGGTTTAAACGTCTTATAAGAATTTGGAGATTCCAAGATGTTGATTGATTGGGAAAATAATAACTGCAAAAGTGTTGGGAGCACCATTTTCCAAAAATCCTCAGGAGCGCAGCATCCCATGGGCATCTTATATTTTTAGATATTATATTGCATTTATATCCACAAGAAACATGTCAAATGTCAAACTAATTGTAGAATATATGAAAACGTGCATATTTGTACATTAATGAAATAGTAATCGCATCCATAGTACATTAATGATTAATCTTTCTAGCATCAACAATCTATAATTTAGATTCTACTAATTACAATCAAACATACAATTTTTTAGGCCATATAATAGATAATAGACCAATAACTTTTGAAATGAAATAGATTATCTAGCAAATGCCAACAATAACATGACCAAATAGTTGCGTTTACAATATAGGTCATTTGCACACTGAAGTATGAATACCAAAAGGTCCAAAACAATACACTGAGCTAGTTCCTAAATGCCTCTCTATAGAAGAAGTATTCAACAGTTGTGAAAGCACCCATGTTGCCAAATGTCGTAGCTATGGTGTAGTACCACCATGCATGTTCCACCACTCCTTGACAAGCAATCTTCCATCATCAGTTGTATTGCGATCCTCATCACTAGTATCATCCTTCATTCTTTGTCTCTTTTCTAGCCTTTGCCTCTACCTCAATCCTCTAGGGACATCAGACAACACCATCCAATTTTGATGAAACTGCCTAATCCAAGTGGGCAACCAGAAAGGACAGAAAAATCAGCAACATCTCACTGATTGGGCAACCAAGAAAAAGCGTACTGTTTTGGAAACATCCAAGAATAAAAAGGGAAACATCTAAAATATATGGGTTTTATCTAATTACGCAGTTTTTGTTTTCTTTTTATCTTTTTGGTAATAAGGAGAATGAGAGCGTTGTTTTAAAAACAGACTCATCTCTTCTTCCTGAATAATACAGTGGCATTGTTTTGCAGACCTGCGTATTCCAATCAGTGTATTCCAATCTTTGTGACTACAGGCTGACCTGTAATTCTCTGTTTATTTTCAGATCTGCTGTTTATCAATTAGTCTTTGTGTCTACAGTCTGTTCTGTAGTTTTCTCTGTTTATTTTTTATTTTTCAGATCTGCAAGCAGATCAATTGGTATCGGAGCGTAAGATCTTGGAAGACATCCACCTGTTCGAAGAATTTTTTTTTTTTTTTTAGGGGTCATACATTTCACGCCATTCAGTGGATGAAAATCATGCCGCCCCGTCAAGAGCGTCCAGAGCAGCCAGAGCACTCCCATGCAGCCTCGCCAGTGAATGATTTAGCTAGGGCTCTTCAAGAGCTAATTACGCTGCAACAACAACAACGCCCTCCAAGGCCAATGCAGCTTGATGCACGCTTTCAACTGCCCAAATTCTCAGGGCAAATGAATGGTGAGACTATTGATTCTTGGATCCACAGCCTCTCCAACTATTTTCGAACCTGTCCAACAATGGCCGAGGAGATGAAACTTCAGATCGCCAGTCTACAATTGGAAGGCCTAGCACAAACATGGTGGGATACTCATCTTGAGAATATGTCCTTGGTTGTGGAACTTGGAGAACAAGCCGAGACCAACTCGACGCCTATCACATCTTGGAATCTCTTTTGCGAGGCCTTACGTGAACGCTTCTATCCTCCAGGATATATACATAATCTCCTTGCAAAATGGTTGCAGCTTCGACAACTACCCAATCAATCAGTGCAAGCCTACATTGATGTCTTCTGCAAGTTGCGCATTCAACTCCATATATCCGATCCAGACGAGGTACTAATTATCAAATTTAATTCTGGTTTGCTAATGCTTCTTCGTCGTGAAGTTGAGTTGTTTGATAGTGCTTCATTAGATAAGGCCTTTATTCGGGCCCTGGCGGTGGAACGCAAAGTGGGTACTAGAATCCGATATCCTCAAGCCAGAAATGGTCCATCTTCCTTTGATTCTTCTAATGTCGCCTCTGCCTCATCACCCACACCTCACCGCACCCCCTGGTGTACATTTCACAAGACCAACTCACATGCTTCTGCAGATTGTCGAGTATTGAAAAATCTCCGCCCCCAGAAAACTCTTTTTACAGAGGTCGAACAACCAAAGGCCACTACCCCACTTCCAGCTGTTTCTCTCGAAAATCCGACTGAAGTGGACCCCTCTCTCATCCTCATGACTGCTAATGCACCAAACACCTCTGTTACGCCTTTGTTTACCCATAATTGTCAAATCAAACATGAGTTGGCCACGCTTATTCTTGACAATGGGAGTCAAAAGAATCTTGTGTCACAAGACTTAGTTGCACGCCTGTGCCTTCCCACCACTCCTCACCCCCACCCGTATCAGCTCGGTTGGGTCAGAAAGGACGGTCCTCGTCTTACCATCTCACAATGTTGTGCTGTCACCTTTGCTATTGGACCTTTCCGAGATACTGTGGTATGTGATGTTTCTCCTCTCGATTGTGCTGATTTATTGCTAGGAATTCCCTATCAAGAGGCTCGACATGCTGTTTATCATGCTACAGATCACCAATACCACTTGCAGCACGATGGGCGCACCTATGTGCTCACATCCTCAGCTAGCACATCAACCCAACCTTCCATTGGCAAAGCTCCCATTATGAGAGTCAATTTAAACCAAGATGTTTCTTTGTGCTTGGTTCGCCCTATCAAGCCAGACAACCTCACCCATCCAGTCCCTCCTTCAATGGCTCCTCTACTCCATGAATTTGCAGATGTCTTCACCCAACCCACAAGGCTGCCTCCAGCACGCTCTGTTGAACACCACATTGATCTTATTCCTGGCGCTTCCTTACCCAATGCCCCATCTTATCGCCTTGCTCCTCGAGAGGCAACTGAGATCGAACGCCAAATTGAAGAATTGTTGACATCCGGTCATATTCAGCCGTCATCCTCGCCCTGTGCATCTCCAGCTTTTATTATTCCCAAAAAAGATACTTCTGAATGGCGCCTTGTGACAGACTATCGAGCCCTTAATAAAGCCACTGTTAAAAACCGCTACCCCCCATTCTGAGGCACTTGCGGATGCTAAGCTCATGTACAGCACTTATGACAAGGAATTCTACAGTTTAGTGCAAGCTTTGAAGCAATGGCGCCATTACATTCTTGGCAAAGAGACCATCCTCCATACAGATCATCATCCGCTAATCTTCATCAACTCACAACGAAAGATTCAAGAGCAACGCCATTTAAAATGGGCTTCTTACATCCAACAATTCCATCTGGTGATTAAATACAAGAAGGGGACAAGTAATAAGATGGCTGATTTCCTGCTCAGGTCCTACACATTCTAGAGGTGCGTTGTGCCGCATATGATGCTTGGAAAGAGATGTATGCAACAGATCCGGTCTTTGGTGAGATATGGGAAGCTTTGCAGCACCCTACAGCCATCAACCAAACTCCATTTCTTGATTATACCATTCGTGATGGTTGGTTATATAAATTGAACCAACTATGTGTGCCACAATCTGATGATCGTCTCATTCTTATCCGTGAAGCACATGCATCTTCATGCGGAGGGCATTTTGGCACCGCCAAGACCATTCTCAATCTTCAACGCCACTTCTATTGGCCTGCTTTACCAATGCAAGTGGAAAAATTCATTCGTGCATGTTCTCTTTGTTCACAAAGCAAGCCCTCAAATCGTAAGCATGGTTTGTATCAGCCATTACCAATTCCCTCTCGTCCTTGGGAATCCATTTCCATGGACTTTTTAAGTGGCCTTCCTACTACTTTTCGTAAACATGATGCTATCTGGGTAGTGGTATGTCGTTTCTCCAAGATGGCTATATTTCTTCCTTGTCATAAGACTACTTCTGCTGCTCAAACCGCGGATCTCTTCTTCCATCATGTGTGGCCACACTTTGGTTTGCCAAGTAGCATTATTTCAGATCGTGATTCTCGCTTTCTCAGTACCTTTTGGCGTACTCTTTGGTCTTTGTTGGGTTTCCAACTTCGTTTCTCCACTGCTTTCCACCCACAAACAGATGGACAAATCAAAGTTGTCAATCGTACTTTGGTTCACTCACTTCGCAGCTACTTTTCCAAAAACAAACAGTGGGATACATATTTGCACATCATTCAACATAGTTACAATCGGGCAACACACTCCTCAACTGGTTTCTCACCTTTTGAGGTTTGCTTTGGGTTTCAACCAAGTGCACCCTCTGAGATGCCATTGACAATCACCCCTTCTGGGTCTGCACATCAACAACAGGAACAAAAATCAGCTCATCATTTTATCCACTCCGTTTCTCAACGCCAAGCTCAAGTAACTGCTGCTTTGCAAGCAGCCCAAGCTCGTGCCAAACAGAGACATGACAAGCAGCGAACACACTTGTCTTTTCAACCTGGAGATCGTGTGTGGCTCTTGTTGGACAAGCAACGCTTCAAAGGCCAGCATCATAAGCTGCACCCTTTGAGATATGGCCCATATACTGTTCTGGAACGCATTGGAGAAAATGCATATCGCTTGGACTTGCCTTCCTAGCTTGGCATCCACGATGTTCTTAATGTTAATAATCTCAAATTATTTGAACCACCTCTCCTTGAAGAATCTGTTACAATTCATCATCCAGTTGATAATATTCCAGATTTTCAGCCTCCTCTGCTCAAAGATACAATTTTGGACTTCAAGAAACGGGATACACGACATCAGCCATACTTCTCCTATTTGGTTGGTCGGAAAGGACACACACCAGCACAGGCCAAATGGATCAATGCAGAAACATTGCAACGTAATTTCCCTCAATTGGTGGAGGAATTCGGGACGCTTCCTGATCTAAACAGGGAGGAATTGGGCAACCAGAAAGGACAGAAAAATCAGCAACATCTCACTGATTGGGCAACCAAGAAAAAGCGTACTGTTTTGGAAACATCCAAGAATAAAAAGGGAAACATCTGAAAAAGGGAAACATCTAAAATATATGGGTTTTATCTAATTACGCAGTTTTTGTTTTCTTTTTATCTTTTTGGTAATAAGGAGAATGAGAGCGTTGTTTTAAAAATAGGTTCATCTCTTCTTCCTGAATAATACAGTGGCATTGTTTTGCAGACCTGCGTATTCCAATCTGTGTATTCCAATCTTTGTGACTACAAGCTGACCTGTAGTTCTCTGTTTATTTTCAGATCTGCTGTTTATCAATTAGTCTTTGTGTCTACAGTCTGTTCTGTAGTTTTCTCTGTTTATTTTTATTTTTCAGATCTGCAAGCACATCACCAAGTCTTATTTGGGTGAAGGGTACATTTTTGCTAAAGCCATGACAAAGGAGTTCATCAATCAACACGACCAACATTAGGATACATATAGGGCTTGGTCTTTTTGATTAAATGCCAATTATATGCCCTCATATATGATAGAATCCAATAAAAATGTCACAATCTCATCAATCATAAAATCCTAAAAACTGTTGAATCTGCTTATTTTTTAATAGTATATAAAATTCTATTTTCTCCATATGAAGTCCGATGAGGTTGGAACCACCCACAAACATCTTGAAACAATTAACGATAATGTTAAAAGTTTTTAAGTAAAAAGATAAAAAGCAAAGATAAAAAAAAATATCATTAGGGAACATCCCAGGAGCATCCAATGAATGCTATGCCTATGGAGCATGGTTGAAGTGCAATTTCAAGCTTTGGGAGAACCACGCTCCCGAATTGGCAAGGAGTGCTCCCAGATTTTGGGAGCGCGCACCCACTTGAAGCAAAGGTTCTAGGGGGACATTTTTGGCAACCTTGGAATTGAACATTCACTGCTGGGTCCAATTATGAATCAAGTTCTAGGGGTAAAAAGCAGCTATGACAATCTCACTTTTACACATTTATAGAGTATTCAACCTAAAAACCAATCAGCTACCTCAGGAAGCCTTATTGATGCAGGGGATCCTATATGTGCAAGAACTCAGAGGGGGGACTCAAATTTCAATCTTAGAAAGATCTTTAGCTGATTTAGGAGCTGGAAGATGTTTTAATGCTGTCATAGACAGAGTCATTGTTACGTTTCATGCCTTCTGCCAGAGCCTCGGAGCTAGAAAGAATGATTATGAAAGAGGTTTGAAAGGCTTACCTAAAGGAGTCATCGAAGACTGCACCAATTAGTAACGGGATAGCGAAAGAGACTGTTCAAACCAGTATTTTTTGTGCCTATTAAAACAGTGATATTTATAATCTAATTTCGCACTTGAAATATCAAATATAATAGTTCCTTCAAAAGAACTTCCAGACTCACGGAAATTAAGTTCAGAATTAAGAGCAGATTTAATTTTTAACCACCAATTTATCACGAATTCCTATTATAAGAGAATCATCTTTTAACTGTCAGAGAATTATACTTCGAATATAATATTGCATATGAATCAGATTCGCGGCAATGGATATTATATTCTAAATACAAAGAAATTAAATTTTAAATATCATATTAAAAATTATTCAATATTGGAATTTTGAGTATGAATCTGCTGAATTTAATCTCCGGTGCTTGAAATTCGGCGAATTATGAAAATAACGCCCAGTACTGTGACTAAGATGACAGGGATCGAAGCTTTCTGTAAAATCATTGTCATAAACGTTAATTGCATAATGAATCTTTGTTTCACTAAAAGTAGCTTTGTTCTCAATTTGTTCCCATTAAATCAAGGCCATTGCCTTGCCTAGATAACTAGAGCTGCTTTACAAATTCAGGTGAAATGCCTTTTGTTTCTTCAGTATTTCGTCCAAATCGGTTACTTTGCCATAAATGGCTACAACTATATGAAGCCATGTTGGCCTTCTTATGGCAAAAGAAAAAACGAACATGAATGCTTAGGAATTTTAAAACTACAGATTAGCGTTTTGTAACTCAACAAAGCTCAAATACTCTTACAAAGGTAAAATGGTTTTAATCAGTGCTTTTTAAATCCGTGAGTTATGTCAATAGAGCTGCCAGTTTCTGTTGAACTTGCTCGGCGGTGAGACGTGGAGACATTCTGGGGAGGGTTTCCTGTCAATAAACACACAGAAAAAGAAATAACCTTTTTCTTAGCATTCCACAAACTGCAAAGGACTATTTTTAAATGTTTCCTTTAAAGCATTACAATTTGTCCCAAACAAGCCAAAAACAGAAACCGCCTTTTCCTCAATATTCAACAAAGTGCCATGACACTCCGCAAAGTGTTTCAGAACCATTTTCATTTTATTTTGCACAACATTCGCATATACAAAAGTTGTGCAAGCTCTACAAAATCATTCTCCCAAATGAACAAATCCAAATCATGATTCAAATACTTAATTGCAATATTTGACTTCACTGTAGATTCAAGTTTGAAGCATTTGGGTACAAGAAGAGAGCAGAAGCACTACAACTAACCAGAATGGTCGAAAACTTGCAGTAAATTTTGAAATAAGCAATAGTGTTTTGTTTACCTCGGAGCCATCAGCAAGTATCCGTGCCAAGACCGGGATTTCATATTGGTACGCCTTCTCCCACTGGGGATTTGTGGAGATGTCCCTCACCTGCAAATGCAAATATAATATTAAATATCTAAGTACCTGCTATAGATCGACTGGGCAGGAGAAATAATATTGAGATGAAACCCTAAACCCTGGACCTCAAGTTCGAAGTCGGTGAGAGAATGATCGCTGCCAATCATGAATGCAGTGTGTAGCTTGTCCTTGAGTGCGTCGCAGAGGCAGCATTCTTTCTTACTATAGAGCACCAGTTTCCTCCTTGGAACGGGTGCTGGGTTCGAATCGCTTAAGCTTCTGGTTATCAAGTGCGTACGCTTCGGGGTAACAGTGAGCGAAGGGAATGGCGTTCTCAACAAGAGAGTTCTACCCAGAAGGCCTGCCATTCTATTTTCTTGTATATGGTCTGGACATCATCTGGGAAGTTTGAGTATGGATTTTGTTTAGTTTACATTGTTTTTATTATGTCAGTGAAAATGTTTTTGAAATTTTTAACATTCTACTAAATTTTAAAGTTTTGAATATATATATATTTTATTAAATTATATAATATATATATTAAATTTTAAAGTTTCGAATATATATAGTTTTTAAATTAAATATATATATATTATAAGGTAAATTGGTTTTTCTAATTAGTTGATAACTATTTTTATGGAGTTATATTTTTTTAGCTAATGTGGAATAGATATTTTCTTATTATATTATTTAAACATTCATTCTATTTGGTCAAATATTTAGTGGTTTTTTGCATTTTGGGTTTTGACAACCTATGCTATTCTTCTCTAATATAGTTTATTTAAAGGCATAAAATTCCAATGAAGTTATTAGGTTGCTTGATATTACAACAGTGATTTTGGTAGGTTTCTTGATATTACAACACCTAGATTTCTTGATCTAAATCTGCGAATCTTCGAGCAATATTTGTCAAATTGAATTCATTTCCATTGGGTAGTAATTCTTGTTTTGCTATAGCAACAGATGGGGAAGATATTTTTTCAATTCTTCCAAAAAAACGCGTGGCAAAAGGTTTAGAGCTAAATTTAGCTTATCGGATAGTGATTTTTACACCAAGAGGCGCTCTCCAGCCCAATATGGAAGAGATGTTGTATTGCCTTGTCATGTTATTGTTATGTTATGTTATATAAACATTTTGACTCGATCAAATTATCGGCGATTTTTGCACTATAGATTTTGACCACCCATGACTTTTCCCATGGTATTCTTCTCTAATGCAGCTTATTTAAAGGCATAAAATTCCAATGAAGTTGATAGATTTCTTGATATTACAACAGTGATTTTGCTAGATTTCTTGATCTAAATCAGTGTTCAAATTCTCCAAGGTATTTCTCAAATTGGCTTTTCTAACTCTGTTGAGCATTTTAACCATTTACCTATATAAGCATTAAATCCATTCCCGCTGGGTAGTAATTCTTCTTGTTCTGTTGTAGCAACAGATGAGGAAGATATTTTTTTCAATTCTTCCAAAAAAATGTGTCGCAAAAAACTTAAGTTTAAATTTAGCTTATTAATAATGATATTTTGGGGACTAGTAGGATATTACGCCTGAGGTTTGCTACGAAGGAATTTTGTGTCCTCTCGGCGAAATCCTCCCCTCCCAAAGATGAAAGCTTGACCGAAAGGGACACAGGTTAATATGTTACAATGAAGTAGAGGGCTCGTTTCAAGTCATTCTTGCAACTTCTTACCATAATTCTCCATTTATTAAGACAGATCTATGCACTTCTTCCATTTACATGTTCTTTATTTTTTTTTGGATATTTCTCCCAATAGAATTTTGTGCCTCAATGTAGCCTTGTAGAATTTGGCTTGTATTTTAACTTTCAATTTTACCAAAAATTGTATTTCTAGTTTTTCCCCATTTCTAGTGTACTCCTTCATTTGAGCATGTTTTTTTCTTTTTTTTCTTTTTTTTCTTTTTTTCTTTTTTTTTTTACATAAATATAAGTATGTTGTATTTCATTTTTAAAAACTGAGTAATACATGAGAAACATAAGCATGTTCATAGCCATGCATACTACTTATCAAAAAGACAACATGACTCAAAACGACACCACCAATGATTACAATGACCTTCAAGCTCTATAACAAAAAACCATGATTTCAGGCAAGCTAAAACTATCATAGGTTTGCGTATCAGAGAAAACATATACCATCATGAGTTAAAAAGATACAAAGTTATCTGCGCCCATAGAAACCATAGACAACAACTTCATCAAATAAACATTAAGGATCCATGTTCCAAAGGCCAAACTACAGTGTTGAGATACGACCACATACAATTCTCCATACAAATATTGAACGCTTCAACAAAAAATAAAACCATGTCATCCGGAGATGAGCCAAAACCACCAGCATATCATGGAACCACTGAAACTCCATGCAGTGTGAAACCACCAGCATATAGTGGAACCACTGAAACTCCATGCAGTGTGAAACCACCAGCCTTTCAGAAAACCAAACTATAACGCCACAATCCATAATGCCTTGGAGAGAAGGCAACAAACGAATGTTGATTTCTGGTAGCATCAGATGTGCTCTAGTCTCAAAATTTGCAGGGAGGCTTAGACACATGTATTCTCCAATACCTAGAAATCGTTTTGGGAAATTCCACCCGGAGACAGTTTTATTAAAATAATTAATTAATTTTAATGGGTACCTAAGTCTAAACTTAGGAAATTTAAAATGATTAATGGGTATTAATCTAAACTGTGGTTGAAACTTCTAAAAGAAGACGGAGATTGAGTCCAAATGATCTGAGGTATTGATTAGAATCTAATATGGGCCATTGGTTCTCAACTGGAGGATAATAAGAAGGACATCAATGGGCACTTGGAGAACACATCGAGTGAAGGTTAGAAGTTTGATTTTCTGAAGTAGAGCAGTTGTCGAAGAGAATTTCGAAGTGATCTTTAACAGTGAGAGGCAATGATAGTTTCAGTTGGAGATTTCTCCTGATCGGGGAATACTCAACAGAGGAGGCAAAGAGAGATCCGAGAGATGCAGCACAGAGCCAGAAGAGGCTGACGTAGGGCCACACAGAGGTAGCACGGAAACCTAGAGGGAATCTATAAATTTACTAGAGAATCGATTTCCAGAGCCAGAAGTAGGGGTGTGAGACTGGGAGGGAAAAAGCCAAAGTCTTAGAGGCAAATCGATCAGCCGGGAGGAGTGACATAGACCCTAGTAGCTGTGATGCAAGGCCTACGAAGGGATTGCGTAGAGACTCCGCAGAGGCAGCCTAGGGCTGGCCATTCAGTGGTTGGATCAGCGAGGATCTCCAGTGATTGTGTGAGGTAATCTCACTCATCTCTCTATCAATAATATTCTTTGTACTAGAGAGCCAGCAGGGCATCCAGAGATTATATTCAAAGAAAAAAAATATATTGCATAATAATAAAACTCTCAGTTATTGCACCAGTTTTCCCACACTGGGTTTTTCCGGGGACATTTGTCCAAAAATAACTATGTAGATGTGTTGTGTATTCCTTTCTTGTTCAGTTTCTTGTTTCCGCATTTTATTTAAATGGTGAAGGTTGCAGTGTATTAGTTTCGGAGTCTACTGTAGGAAACAATAAATAATTTTGTTCAGTAATTAACAAATAGAAGAAACATAATTATTGTTGCATTAGAAATTTGGGCATCCAAATTTCTACAACGAATACCGCAGGAGGCTGCCTTAAATAAACCAAACAAAAGTAGCATTATAAAAAATGAATGACAAAATTACCTGATATCACCATCCTAGTTGTGATATGAAGAAATCAAAGCAAGAGTCTGAAAATTATCAGTTGAAGGGTCAATGAGATATCTAGAGGCTTAATCACTGACAAAGAAACTTTTCATCCACGCCAAACAAGAGTCAACATTATCTAGATAAAATCTATGGTTACGAAGCATCTGTTTAATATCCTCCAACAAAGAAAACACATTATAATTTTCTACTTGTTTTTCCTCGAAGATGAGATGCAACAAAGTCATCATCCTTTGATTTAATTATAAAGAACTCGTAAAATGCAGCCTCCTTTTCCTAATTCTACCAGATGTTGGTAGCCATTTAACATCCTCCCCCACTAATTCAGAGTCAAAGTAATAAGAACGATCCCCTACATCCTTGTTTTCCATAATCAATATCTCCTTCCTCACTTCTAGAGGAACGACATCAAAAGCAGTAGCCACAAAATCATAGGCAAAAGGTGAACCATTTTGTGCCCAATGTTGCCTCTGTCACCTCTCCGACTACTCATCCTCTATCTTGGAGGCATGAGCACCATTGCAAATAAACATAGAGGGAAACCACTGTAAAGACCTCTACTCATAAAATGGGACAAAGAATGGTGAAGAAGACCTTGGAGATGTTGATCTACGGGAGAGAAATTTGAAGTGATCTTTTGCAGTGAGGGGCAGGGATAGTCCCAATTAGATATTTCTCCTAATCTGGGAATACTCGGCAAAGGAGGCAGAGAGAGATCTGGGAGATGCAGCGCAGTGCCAGAAGAGGATGACGCGGGACCACGCAAAATCCCGGAGGGAATCCATAAATTTACCAGAGAATCGATTTCTAGATCCAGAAGCCAAGGTGTGAGACCAGGAGGGCAAAAATCAAAGTCTCAGAAGCAAATCAGTTAGCTGGGAGGAGTGACATAGACCCCAATAGCTGTGACGCGGGGCCTACGAAGGGATTATGTAGAGACTGTGTAGGGGCAGCCTAGGGTTGGCCATTCATTGGTTGGATCAGCCAAGATCTCTAGTGATAGTGTGAGGTAATCTCACTCATCTCTCTATCAGTAGTAATCTTTGTAATGGATAGCCAGCAGGGCATCTAGAGATTGTAGTCAAAAAAACTACAGCATAATAATAAAACTCTCAATTATAGCACCGATTTTCCAACACTGGGTTTTCCAAAGACATTTGTCCAAAAATAACTATGTAGATGTGTATTCCTTTCTTGTTCAGTTTCTTGTTTCTGCATTTTATTTAAATGGTGAAGGCTGCAATTTATTAGTTTCGGTGTTTACTGTAGGAAACAATAAATAATTTTGTTCAGTAATTAACAAATAGAAGAAATTTAATCAATGCTACAGTAGAAATTTGGGCATCCAAATTTTCACAACGAATACTGCAGGAGGCTGCCCAGAATAAACCAGACCAAAGTAGCACTATAAAAAATGAATGACAAGATTATCTGATATCACCATCCTAGTCATGATATGAAGAATCAAAGCAAGAGTCTAAACACTATGAGTCGAAGGGTCAGTGAGAACTCCATAGGCTTAATCACTGACAAAGAAACTTTCCATCCATGTCAGATGAGAGTCAACATTACCTAGATAGAATCTCTGATTATGAAGCATTCGTATAATATCCTCCAACAAAGAAAACATTATAATTTTCTACTTGTTTGTCCTTGAAGATGAGATGCAACAGAGTCATCATTCGTTGATTTAAGGCTAAAGAACTCATAAAATGCAACCTCCTTTTCCTAAATCAACGAGGAGTTGGGAGCCATTTAACATCCTCCCTCACTAATTCAGAGTCAAAGTAATAAGGACGATCCCCTACCTCCTTGTTTTCCATAATCAAGATCTCCTTCCTCACTTCTAGAGGAACAACATCAAAAGCAGTAGCCATAAAATCATAGGCAAAAGGGTGAACCCTTTTGTGCCCAATGTTGCCTCTGTCACCTCTTCGACTACTCATCCCCTATCTTGGAGGCATGAGCACCGTTGCAAATAAACCAAAAGGACAACGGCTAGAAAGACCTCTACTCATAAAACGGGACAAAGAACGGTGAGGAAGACCTTAAATTGTAGACCTAAAAACAATTAGGTTGTCACCAAAAGACCACACCACATGCCCAAAACCCAGAAGATTATCAAGTTCACCACAATTTAGACTCATGACCCAACAGGAATACCTTGGAAACTCCTTATGACCCAAACTAGACTCAAAAAAATTATAACAAGATCTAGACACCTGAAACTTCCAACTAATCAAGGAAAGCGACACACCTCGAGCCACTGGTAATTGACTCAAAAAATTAGAACTACAAGCTACATATACCAACAATGCCAATCCTAGAGACCAATAACTCGTTGCCCAAAGTACCACAATTATCCTCACCAACTGAGTATATAACTCCAGAGGCTCACTTGAATCAAGACACTTATAAAATTTCCCCAAAAGCCCAGATACTAACAAAAAACATAGAGCCAATGAACCAAATATATATCCTGAGAACAACAATTTAAGGTGTGAGCTCATGCCAAACAAATTAAAACTTAGCATAACAGAATGACGCTCACTGAATACAGCAGGGGGTTGAAGCCAACTGAATACTAGCCACCAAAGACGCCACCAAATGCAGAATTCTCACGCCAAATACTCAAACATCAGAATGCACAAAGTGTGTAACAAAAGAAATACAAGCCAAAGAAACCACCACCAAACACACACTGCCAACAATATGAAACCTATAATGGAAGCCAAAGTGTTATCCTTGTCTCCCTGCACAATAAATTTGAACTTCATCTTTCCATCTCCATACACCAACATTTAAAATCACAAAGCGGCACACATGCTAACTCTCAGGGATTAACTACCTCCTACCACGCCCACTTAAAAATGATTAACTACCTCCTGCCACACTCACTTAAAAATGATCCAAATGTACTGATGACACAATCTCTAATCCAACCATAGCAACCATATTAACACCCCGGGGTAACATGCATGCTTTCTTTTCTTTTATTAGGTTCGCCCCGAGGAGTTTTTTCTTCCTATGAGGTACTTCTAAGTACCTAATTTTTGGCCTCGAGTTAGAAGATCTGCCTAGTAATGGACAAGGACCCCTAGAAAGTGCGGATTCTCTTTGGGTATCGGATTCGGCTGCTCAAAGTGAAATAACGAACGTATGGGAGATCGCAAATCATCCGAATATATACGACCATGTAATATTGCTTTTCACACAATTTATTTTCATGTTTTTTGCTTAAGCGTTCAAATGATAATCGCACTAATTACATGTTCATAAATCTGTTTCCTTATTTGCATTCGTTAATATATAATGAAATGATATCAATGGAATATTTTATGCAGTGATATTAGTGTAATTCATTCCAAAGATTATCTCATGATATTCATGATAATTAAATGGTTGGAATTGCTAATTAGATGGTTTCTTATTCTTATTATATGGGTCAATTTCACACTTTCTAGTATTTTGTATAATATTTTATCTTACCAAATAAATTACACCTAAAATATTAATAAAATCTTATTTAAATAATTTATTTATAAATTATAAATATAAATTGGTATAAAAATAATTAAAAAATAATATTATTAATATATATTTTTTAATATTATATTATAACAATAATAATAGCAACAATAATATATTGATAATGATAAATATATTAATATTATCTATGGGGTCTTAGATAGACAGTGATCGGGTGTGTTGTTGCCACGACCCCACACTATGATGCCTTAAGACCACTGCAGGCGTTGTGTAGCACCGACAATATTTCGTTGCAATTATATAACTACTCTAACCCGTACTACACCTAACTTTCTTCACACTTCAACACTTAAGTCAATTTTCTAATTCAATCTTCTTATTTAATATGCAGCGGAAATAAAACTTCTTTAATATTCAACAATTCAACAATTTTGTGATATCTTAAAACCAACAATATGAACACAATATATGCGATGGGAGGGGGCAACTCCCAAAACATTTCCCCCCTTTGCTTATATTGAACTTCAAAGTAATGCTACAATAGATTTACAAAGGACCAGTCATGCCCAAACTCATGTGTTGCCCAAGCTTTACAAAGGAGTGGCAGTTGTTGGCCCAACCCAACACACTAGCCAAAGTGCCAAGTCCCGCAACCAGGGCATGACCAACCTAAGGTTGGCACCTTGCATAACAGAAACCTCAAAAATGACACCCAAAATAGCCTAGAAAACCAACCCTTGACCCTGCCCAAAAACCAGATCGCTTAGGCGAACTCTTCCCCTTCTGCAACGTGCCTTAGTTGCATTTTCAAACTTTGCAATGTGCACCCAGTGGATATGTGATATCACACCCCTTCCATTTATGCGATATTGCAGACTTCAGCCTTTCTGTGATCTGCTCTGCGATATATGTGAACTTGCTTTTTGCGTCCTCCAAGTGTCGAGCTCCTCTTCTTATAGTCACTCTAGCCATTTGATTTTATGTGGGCCGATGCCCCTTCACTTCTTGAAGTGCGCAGGTGACCCTTCATGGGTGGGCGCGCCCCTTGGCCGACCTGACCTTAGTCGTGTGACTGTCCCTTGCTGGGCAGGCACGCCCTTGGGCCGACCTGTCCTGGGTCGTGTGGGCACTCTGCCTTTGCCATGTGCTCCATGCTACATGTCCTCTCAGGACCTTGAGTTGGCACCAAGGCCAACAGACACCTATGACTGTTGGGTTGTGTTATATTCTTTCCACATAGTTAACAGGGGGTTTGAGGGGTACTCGTAACCCCCACTTTATGGGGTCCGGGGCAGCGCCCCGGAAAATTTTGGTTTTGGACCCTATGTTAGGTTGGGCGGAC
>APFE031405060.1:1269-15837 GCA_000404065.3 Pinus taeda | reverse complement strand
ATAAATAATTAATTTATAAGTACAATTTTTTTCAATTTAAAAAACATATCGAAGTCTCTTGCACCTTTTGAGGCAATTGCTAGTATATCTTTATTTAATTTGAATTTTCATGTATTATTCAATGTCACTATACAGAGAGTCGTGTTGATTTGAATCGTTTCATATTGACCCAATTTTAATTTGATGGTAGGCTTCTAAATACATGGAGAATTATGACCAAATAACTGTGAAAAACACATGGAGAGGTATGCCTCGACCATTGTGGAAGCAATGAGAAAGGTTAAATGTTAAAAAAAAAGACTCAATTATCACTATTCTGAGTTGATTATAACCTATAAAAACATCATTGATTTCATCCTAATTTTAACATTCACAAAGATACCAGGTTTCCATTGGAAATATTGTCTATGATCACTAAGTTGAAAAGCTACCATGAGATTTCAAGTCATGATTATTAAATATTTATTGGATAATTTTTTTTTAATATACAACGACTAATTTTGAGATATTTCAATGAAAAAGGTTGCATCTTATTTGCTTTTCCTAAGGGCATGCATAATTTAACATCACAATTCCGAGCACGTATCTATAAATTGAGTTTTAAAATTTACTTACTACCTTTGTTGTATTAAATGTTCCCTATTATACTTAAATTTCAGTGATACATTCCTTCAAAAATATAATATTTTAGTTATATCTTCCAACAAAACTCTAGATACAAACACATCATAAATCACGGCAAAAGTTTGAAAATTTAGGAGTGTAACTTATTTAGTGAAGTTTAAGGGTGTCAACCAAGGACAAAAGAAATTCTACATGGAGGTGAGTACCATTTGACCCATTCAAGCAGGAAAATCGGTTTTTCTTAGCACAACTCATCCACTGGTATATACTTAGATCTCCATACGATCTCAACATAACCCGTAACTAAATTAAATACAAAATTCACTAAGAATTTAACTGCAAATTTTTCATCAGTAGTTTGACCAATGATTCTTCATCTCCGCCATTTAACACATGCATTAAATATAATTTCACTAAATCTTCAATAAGATTTCTTTGCCCAATTTACACACATAGGAACTTAATTCTACCAATTCTAAATTTTAAGAAATCTTCAATGATTGTGCATATAGACCCTTCATACACAAAAGATATGAAACTTCATTTCATTAACAAAACCTATAAATACAAAAATACTCAAAAACACTTGTTTCTCTCTATGAGTCGGATGTCACATTCATTTGGCCATTAGCCTTGCCCATAGGTTTACAATGATTAAATACAAAATTAGAAGAAATGCATATTTTCCTATTCCATAAATCACTCCTTGATTTATTCCATAAAGTTCTCATGATTTATTCCCTAAGTTTTCATGATTTATTCCCTAAATCTCTCATGGGTTTCAAGGTAAATTACCTTTTGCATTACGGAAAAAATCTTGCCTAGCTATAAATTTTCTAAAACTATGACATTAATTATAAAACTCATAAAATATACCAACTTGAAAAAAAAAATATTTACATAGAAGAATATAAATTCTTCTCAAAAATCAAGACCTCGTTTTGAAGTCTTTTCACATCAAAGACTTAATGGGTTGGAAGCTCTAATGCTCATGCATCAGACTCCCAAGGTAGAAAAAAGTTCATGATCTCCTAATCATGTTTCATTAATTTTTGAATCCTCAAGGATCCCAAACTTTGGTTGTTGTTGTTCATATGCTTCTTCTTTTGTCACCTTCAATATTCCTAGTTTCCAAACCTTGTGTTGTTGGTGTCCACTTGCTTTCCTAATGAAAATTCTTATAGTTAGCTTTTCTTTTCTGTTGGTTGTCATTGTCCTCTTGTTATACCTTCTCTCAGTCATCTTGTTCATCACCATCCACATCGTGTCTATTTCCTCATCTAACATTGGCTTTGATTGTTGTAACTTGCTTGCATCGCTCAATTGTTGTTGCATTTCCATTTGTATAAGAATCGCATAATTCTTATTACCTCTAATTTAAAAAAATTATGCTGACCATACCTTATAGTATCATTCACCTTAGTATCCTTCAAGGCAAATTCCTCCTCCAATTCTAGTTGTGCATGTTGGATATGCACCTTTGGATCTAATAGTTTCTCTTCCAAATAGGCTAATTCTTCTAAATCAACAAACCAAACTTGAACTGTTTTATAAACTCTTTGCAATATTCATTACCTTTGTCCTTCACCAACCAATCTTCCAAGAGCTTTACATCTTCTTTGAAGTCCAAATCTACTTCCTTTGGTAGAAGACTTCCATGCTCAATTCCATTGCTTGGAATCTCCTTGAGTATTCCTTCATGTTCATCATTTCTCTTTGTACCTCCTTTCACAAGTATTGCATTTAAGTGTTTCTCTTAATCATGGCTTTGAACAAAGTAAGAGTTAAGTCCTCCTTCACCTTCATCACTTGTAACATAATTTGCATTCCACTCTTCCTATAACTTTGTGGTAGTTGTATGTAATTTCCCACCATCTTCCATACATGTTTCTAGATAAAATTCATTAGTTTTAAAAATATGAGAATCTTGGACCTCATCCACTGCTCCATCCTCGTTCTCTCCAAGCAATGGCCCTTTCTCTAGTTCATAAAAGTGCACTTTTTTGTCCTGGTACTCAACTGCTTTGAGTTCCCTTTCTTTCAACCAAGTTCTTATCATGTGCCTCATCTTCTTGCACAAATTTCTTGCAAACAATTCCTTAACTGACTATTTAACTTTCTTAGAATTAAAAATCCATCCGCTTTTTTGGTATTCCTCATGTTTCTGTAGCTGCTCCATAAGTACATTCAATTGTTCTTTAATCTCAGAGAGTTCCCTCTCAAACTCGTCATCACTCATCTTTATCTTTATGTCATTTGCATTGATGTCTTTTTTCATTCTCTTATGGCTTTCACTTGAACTTTTGTAATGACCCTCTGTGGTTATTCTTCTCTTTATCTTTGTGAGCTTCTCCATGCTCAACAGTGAACTGTAACCAAGCCTCTCGTCTATAGAAAGTTTCCTCTTCTTGCTACTCAATACCTCATCAATATTTTTCACTAGCTTGACCTTTTGGTATTTTCTCTCCTTAGAACCTTATCGAGCACTCCTCTACACCTTTGGTTGTTGCACTTACTTGATTTACTTGTTTTGAGAACTTCTACTTATTCTGTGCTTCCTCTACTACAAGGTTCTTCTGCCACAATTCTTACTTCACTTTTTGTCTGTGTTACAACTTCCAAGTTATGATCCACTATCAATCTCCTTCCATTGTTACCTACAAACATCAATTCCTCTGCACAAATCAATTTGGAAATATAAAGACCAATTTACTTATTGCATTGCTGCAATTCTCCAATCTCCTTGTGTTGCATGACTCTGATCAACTATCCTTTTGTAATATCTCAAACACAAAAATTTCTAACAAATATGGTACACTCTAGATGTTCTCAAAAATTTTGCAGTAAAAACACCGAACACAAAACAGATCTGAAAATGCAGCGTTTATTTATATTAATAACTAAATAAATAGTACATTTCATACAATAAATTTCAAGCCCTTGCAATGGCACGTACAATCGCTTATCAAAGAGAAGACAAATGCACTGAAGCACAATCATGGACCCTGGAGGGATCCACTAGACAAAATAACACCCACGGGGTTTTTGTCCCTGGGATCAAAATGGAATTAGCCAGGCCAAGTTCTCAAGAAAAACATATAAAGATAGATAAACTCGAATGATCCAAATGCTTAACTTCTATCCCATTTTATAGGCTTGATGGACTCTCTAAAGACCTTATTTTATTATTTTTCCCTCGAAAACCAAAGGCAAATACCATGGGCTGACACCATGAGAAAATACTACGGTAAATACCATGAACATATTCCGTCCATTTTAACTAGATCGAGAAATGGAATATTACAAATCCTCCTACCCAAAGATTTCTTGCCCTCAAGAAATTCACTGCTATCCTTAACAAAGTATTGATACCAGGATCCCATACAACCTAGTGTGTTATTCCATACCTCCATGCTACATGATCTTGAATGGATCCTTTGATACAAGGATCCCAAATGATCCTCCAACCAATCCTTCCTCCGATAGATCATCTAGATCCCAAACAATCCGCTGGCCAATACTGGCCCCAATCTCCCCTAGATCCCAATGCCACCTAAGTCCTAGGACCTGTGAGTTATGGTACAATACCAATCTCAGCCCTCCATCACTGCCCGTGCCAAAGGGCCAAAGCTGTAATATGCCCTTGGATGTGAGTGCCCTCCTAGGAATCAACCCATCAATAGAGTACCAACTCATGAATTCTTGCCAATCCATGCCTTGGGAAGGTTGAATAACTACAAATCTACTATGTTGATGTTGCTCGATGCTCAACTCATGTTGCTCCACTCGGTCACCCAACATGATGCATTTGGAGAACATTTGTAGTGTTGCAAGCCTTATCTATGTACTCTGGTAGAGGGCTACTCTGGAACTCCCAATTGTACTCATCTTACTGTCTTGTGAGGGACTTGAGTTGTTCCTCAACACTAGACAATTGGGTCATTGATTCGACACATACCCCTATAAGATCCTCAATTTTTCCATTCTCTTGTAAGATAGTGTCTTGGACTATCTAGAATCTCTGCTTCAACATCATAAGATTTGTCTTAAAATGCATGATCCTTTCTCGAAAATCCTCCACTGTAAATTCTCGTGCCTTGTTGAATTTCTTTGTATATGTCTACACTAGATGCCCCATGACCACAACTTTAACTTGAACCTTTGATTGACACTCTAGAAATGGCTCATCCTGCATAGTATATTTGTCATGTTGCCTCGCATGATCATGCTCATAATGTTGGTTTATTATTACTGTCTCCTCATTTGATTTTCCTCGAATGTCTTCTTCCTGGCCTTCTCCACATGGCCACTATTAGGTTCCTATACCAATAGGTTTCATCTTTCATGATTGATAGTGGAAGGGCTAAATATGTTCATCATTGCAAGCTGCAAAGGTTCCATATTTTGTGTACATGCTACGAAAATAAAAAAATGAAAAGAGGGTATCGCTTAAAAGAATAATCAAAAGGCAAGAAAATCAAATGGTCAAGAGAAAAGTGAAAATGAACCCCAAACTAAAGACCAGGAAAGTGGCCAATCAAAATGCCACTACTATCTTTTGGGCAGTATCAGACTCTGCAAATACTACTGCTAATCATACTTGATGGATGGCCCAATAGTCTAAACTGGACCATGCCATGTTTAAATTACTTGTTGCAGAATAGAGAATGTTCCTGTCCAAACAGCTCAAGCTTGGCAGATGACTAGCTAGGTAGAGAAATGAAGGTGCCCAACTGCTTAATCTAGGTCCTTAGAAGAAATAAGGGTACATTTTAGATAGGAGGGCAGTCAAAAGAAAAAGAGAACAATCAGGGTCTGCTAATTCAAGTGCACCCACTTCAAATGAAGAAAAAATGTTAGGATTACTAGGATGGGTAAGTAGTGCAAGGTTGCAGAAATGGAGGGCCATCACCAATTGGCTTATTAAGTACAAAGACTCATGCCACTTAGGGTATTGGCATCAAAACAGAGGGTGGAGGACAAAACATTGGAAGCATGTCTAATTTCCCCTATTTTCCCCCAAACATCATTCACTAACACCCCCAAGGACCTTGAGATCTGCTCAGGGGTCCAGTTCCACTTCACTTCATGACAAGCTACTGGGTCAAACCATGAAGTTTAATCAAGAAAAGAAGCCACATTTTTTGTGTAAAAAATCTTTGTTATCATTTCATTTATCTTCAATTCCTAAGTTTACTTCTTAGAACTTAGCTTTACCCCTTCACTCACTTCTCAAATTCATATTAACCACTAATGTATTATTCAACTCCCTAACTACCCCCCTTCCCTAATCCTATTAGGATCTATGAAAAACTCCCAAAAAACATGTATAAATACCCTCCCCCTAGCACTATAGCTATATAACCCTCCCTTGGGAAATATTAACCTATCAGGGGTTGGTATTAATCCCTTTGTCCCTAAACTATGGTTTTTTTCAAAAAACTATGGTTAGATATCAAAAAATTCCAAAGCCCCGCCCTCATTAACCCCTTTACCCCTTTTTTTTCGCCCAAAACACATCTATTATAACGTTTTTTAATTAAAACATTATAAAGTGGGCGCCTAACCCATAAACCCAAATCCTAATGTTTTTCCCCCCCCGCGCTTAATTTATTTTAAATATATTAAAATAAACGGGCGGGTCCCCCTCTGTTAATATGTCGTCACGTCAGGTTCGCTGCCCACCGCCCGATCACCGACCCCGCCCATCCAACGGTGGGCGGTAATTTTTATATGGAAATCGCCCGACCTTTTGTGTCCGAGGGATTGGCGGTATTGCCGCCGTACCCCCGCCACGCGTCGGCCTCCCGCGGTGTTCAGAGCCCCCCTCCTTGAAACCGCTTACCACCCTAAGGGCCTCCGGGGAAACCACTTACCGCCCGTCCCCCGCGCTGACGTCACACCCCCGTCAGTGTGACGTCACCCGGCCTATTCCGCCACCGTGCCTCCACGTCATATCCACGTTGCCTGTCTGCCTGCCCGCCCTGCCACCTGGGCACCCACGTCAGCTGCCACGTCACCCTGCCGTACCCGGGCCCATGATGACGTCAGCATGACATCATCACCAAAAAGGTGCCAAAGGGCCGAAAATGCATAAAAAGACGCGAAATAGTCGTTATTCTTCATTCTTATTCGTTGTTTCCAAAGCTCCTCTGCATGCGAAAACGTCGTTCAACGGTCGAAATCCAAATTTCACCCGCCAAAGCTGCTGCCGCCCTCATCGTCGACCAAGTACCTGCAATTAGTCCATGTTCGACGCCTCCTACACCACAAAAACTAGGTATTTGCCGCAGGTGACCCTCTTTACCCCCATTTCTCCTTTGTTCTCCTAATTTCCTGCAAAAGAACTCTGCTAAAGTTCCTCACTACTAAAATTGTCCACTAAAGAGCACTTGAAAACCTGGTTAAACCCCTACAGGACAAAACTTTGCAAAAAACCCGTGCCCTTTTGCAAATTCACCATAAAACCAATCGAAGAAGTCGAGCTACCAGCTAAAAACAAATATAGTTGTTCCCTCATCCCTGTTATAACAAATTCCCTTGAAACAACCAGCTAATTAGCTCAAACACACTCTGGTTCTTCAAACAGAGTGCCCTTCAGTTCATCAGAATCTGTAAAAGTTACCTTATACTTGCAAGCTGCTCACTGCCAAACAGAATTTAGCAAGCATTCCTCAGCCTTTGTACCAAACCTGAAAATCAAGTAAAACATCCAGTTGAAACCAGACATGGCCACTCTGCACTGGATGTAGCTCCTGTGAATCCACCAAATAAAGAACTGGAAGCTATGCCACTGGTAGACAGTGATTTCCTCATTACAGACTTTGTGGCAGAGAGGAACCACTTACAGACCTTCTGCCAGCTGAGGAACAGTCACTTGGACAACAGTGACATGTATGGCATCTGGGAATCCAATCCGCCCACCTACTTCCTGCCATCTGTGAATGTTTTCCCTAAAGTCATTCACCTCTGTGCAGAAAACTATGACCAGAAGCTCAGAGCTGTGAAGTCTCCATCTGGGAGCATCCTCTTCTACATAACACCAGATTCCATCAATCAAATGTTGACTACAGCAACAGCTGCTAAAACCATTCTCCAATTAAGTACTTGCTGGATGAGGGTCCAAGCTCTCTACACAGACATTGCTGCAGTAGCCAAGAAATTCATGAAGGCAGACTGCCAACCTTCTGGGCCACCTCCTTTTTCATATGCAAATTTCAATGAGGTAGGAAAGTTGTTGGTGGATATTTTAACCTCTGTGCTGGGGTTCACCACAAATGAGCATGTTGATGAAACTGTGCTAGTCATGATGTCTGCATATAGCCTTGAGAAACCCCCTGCTATGAAGTATAATTATGCCAAGTATATTGCCAACAAGATACATGACCAATTGTCAAGGTTGAATAGGGAGGCAATATTTAAGTATTCATCAAACATCTATCACCTGTTCATGTATTATCAAACAGATTGCTTCCAGTGCCCAATCAAGAAGCTAGACTCACAGGGTGAGAGGAGGTCTGTTATCTTGTGGTCTTCAGTCTTCCACCAAGTCCAGAATTCCCCCTATTCATACTGTGAATTTATTGACCAGTTTGTATATCCAGTCACATGCCTCTTAAAGAGGACTCCTCCTGCCAGATTGTCCAAAGATATGCAGAAAATCTTGCAGATGTCCAGGAGTTACAAAATAGGTGATTGGTACTTGTACCAAAATCACACAGTTATCAGAATCTATGGTTGTGAGCTCTGTCCCTACAGGCTCCCAAAATATGTGCCTATGAGGTTGTTTGTCTTGGAATACTATAGACAACTCATAAACTCTGATATTACACACTTCCACAGTGCCAAGAAGAAAGCCAACCTAAAGTTCAGAGACCACCTAGGCCCATTTGTCATGAATAAGAAAGATAGTTGACAAGAAGCTGATCAAATACTGGGGCAACAACTCAAACTCAAAAGAAGCTTCTGGTGGGTCCCTTATGACCCTGAAGGTTTCATCAATGTTAGGAGGGTCAAGTATAGGCTGCTAGCTTATAAGCATTTCCCATACCCACAAATACAACACTTTGCCAACCAAGATGAATGGGTACTTGAATCAATAGTAGAAGAATTGACTCAGGAAGAAAAAATGGAGCAGAGTGTGAAAGATTTGGAAAAAACTCTTGACTTGGATTCTTGTCAACAGGTCTTGTTCAAACAACCAGTCCAAGTAGGAGAAGGCACTTCTACTGCTCCAGCTGCACAGAACACCCAGCAAGCTCCTGCAACAACCACTACAACAAAGGGCAAAGAAATAATGGATGAACAACAACAGACAGAGACAAGGCAGCCCAGCACCTCAAAGGATCATACTCAAGGGCAAGCCCCTTCACAGCAAACTGGACCACCCCAAATCCCAGTTCTGCAAACTCCTCTCAATGAAGAGAGAGGAAAAAAGAGAGATAGAGAGGAGGTCACACCTTCAACTGGGTCAACACAGCAACCAAAAGCCAAGAGGCCAAGGATTGACCCTGAAACAGAGGAAGGAGATATCAGTGACGAAAGGGCAGAAAGCGACAACAGAGAAAGGCAATCAAACCAGCAGACTGCCACTAGCTCATTTCAGCTAGAACAAGCCATACAACAAGGCACAGAGGTATCCTCCTCAAGGCAACAGGGCAAGAAACCAGCTGGAATCAAAGAAGGCTTCATGGAGATCAAGGCACAAAATGAATTTTTGAGAGTGCAACTCTATGATCAATTCTTGAAGGCAACTCTAGCCAAAAAACAAAGATTGATGGTTGCCTATGATCTCAAAGAGGAAAAAATGGTTTTTACTCATTTAAAGCCTAAAATCCCACATCCCCAAACCTCTACAGATTACTGTAGAACAAACTTGGAGGTCTTTTCTAAAGACATACACCCCATGGATCAGATTGAGTTGCACAAACAGACTGGGGAAATGGTGTATGCAACACTTGCAGACAGGGCCATGCTGGCCCATCAATTAAAAGAAGCCCTTAAGAACACAAATACACAGCTTGATTTGGAAAGGCTATCTTCCTCTGCAAAGGACAACAGAATAAAGACTTTGGAAGACATAATCATTGATTTGGGACATGAACCAAAGGATCCAAAGGGTGTTAGGGCCCTTATGAAGAAAAAAGAGGGTGACATTGCTGCACTAAGAAAGCAGGAAAAATTGCCTCCTACCATTCACCCTCAAACAGCAGAACTTGCACAAGAAAAGCAAGTAGATGATGCCATGGAGCTGCTTCAAAGAATATTGCGAATGGAAGCAGAATTAGAGAAGGCATTGTAGGACAAGCAAGGGGAGTCAGCCTCCCAGCCCCCTCAAACATCAGCAACTCTTGGACCTGTCCCTCCTACACAAGCAGCAGCAGCCCCTCCTGCTATTCCAGCACCAACCACAGCTACATCAGCAACAGGAGCAACAGCAGAAGCAACAGTAGCAGTAGAATCCAACATGAGCATGGAGGACTTGATGAAAGCTGTCAAAGAGTTTGAGACTCAAGTAATAGAAATAAATGAAGCCAAGGATAGACTGGCCAAGCTGGAGACAAGCTATGATAAATCCAAGATGACAGTGGCAGAAAAACAAAGAGAAATAAAGGCCTTAGAGGCCAAAGTAAAAACTTTGGAAAAGGAATTGCTCCTAGGCAATACCCTAGCAGAAATAAAGAAGATAATTTGGGCCAAAATTGGCCAATCAATACAGGACCAATGGAGGTCAATCTAGGCCATATATGAGCAGGTTGAACTAATAGGCATGGCTCATGTGGAGATACAAAGAGCCAAAACAACATTGGGAATCATGCCTGAGCAGGCCAATAAAATGATACACTTCCTCAATAACCGCACTAGGGAGGAGTTGGCAGCTCTAGAGATAAGCAGCAGAACAGATACAATCCTGACAGCTAAGAAAGTGTTGACCGTGAGGAACTTCACTCAAACTCTGGAGAGAAAATGTCAGGAAATGAAAGCAAAAATTGATGAATTAAGGGCAAAAATGACAATATTATAGGATGAGGGACTGCCAAGCCTAGTGACTAGCATAGGACAGCTGCTGTCATATAATCAGTATATGACAAGGATCAACAATTATGTTGAAAATCAAATAAAAGCATCTAGCAGCTCCACAAAAGAAGTAGGGCCTCCCTCTGGGCAGTCTCTGTATGACAAGTTAGAAAATCTGTTTTTTATTGAGCATGAGATAAATAATCTGTTTGAGGTGCCTCCAAACTTCTACAGATATACAGAGGTAGATGAAACACTGGTGAAAATAAGGAGGCATCAGCTACCTCCAGCTAATTGGTGGCAGGCAATGCTGGAAATTCTGCCCGATAATGCCACTGTGTTATTCATTTTTGAGAAAAATCAAGTCTCGGTCACGGTACAAGTCAGCAGACAGATCAGCACATAGGTATCACAGGGAGCATCTGTACAAGTGACTCACCAATGCACCAAGGCAGCAGGCTCAATTAACGCAGAGTTAAAGGCACAGCTACAGCCCACTTTCCTGAGCCATAAAGTCAAAAGCTATCTGACAGAAAGATAACTACCATCTCAACATTAAATGCTGTAGTTATGTTTTTCATTTACTTTTTGTAAGAGAGTTGGTGGTGCAATTTATTGCACAATAACTCACTATTGAGATATTTTGTATCCTATTTTGTATATATATATCCCCTCAGAGAACGTATTGAGGGTCGGTTATAGTGAAACTCTTTCTGGAGAGCTCTATTGTGTACTTGAGACATTTTTGATAATACAAATTGCTAGTGGAGTTTCCTGGTTCTTATGATGTTTGAAGATGGAAATGAATAGCCCTGTTCTGTTACAGAATTCCTGTGTCATTAGCTGGAGCAATAAGTTCTTCTGAACTGTATGTGTTTTCTGTGTATTCCATAATTCTTATGTTTTCATGATCATAGTAAATAGAGAAAAAGAATAGCCTAGGATTTGTTTTGAACACCCTATGCTCAATCTCTATTTCTAAATATGTTTTCTTCTGGATTAGCCATGGATATGAATTCTTGATTGCTCATGTCTAAACTAATTATATCATTGTGAATATTGTTTAAGAATTCTTAACTGCTCTTGAGCAATACTTTCATTTTCCCCTTGTTAGCATAGTGAAAGATTCTTGGTTGCCCTTCACTCACTAATCCCATAACTCCATCAAAAAATTAGTAAATTGCTTCACATATGCCTATCTAGCTATGCAGCAACACTCTGCCTTCATAAACATACTTCAGCAGCACAATACCTCAACTCCATTGCCCAATGGACCAGACTGTTCCATAATCTTTATTTCAGCTATGTCTGGATTCACCAACCCACCAAACTCAAACAAAACAGCACACCATAACTAGCCTAAAATCATCGATCAACAAAGCTAAATTATAAAGAGAGAGCCCTCTCTGGTTACAGGTAGGCTAGGACCTGTAGCTAAAATATTGGTCAGTGGTTACCTCGGCCATATTCCCTTTAGGAAGCAGGGAACAACCTGAGTGTTAACATTAATGGCGACTCCACTGGGGACTTATGTCAAATTATCAAGTGAAAGGAAATAAGCTTCTTGTTTAGACCCTATCATAAGATACCAAGGAAAGAGAACTTAGAAGCTGGCTCCAAAGAAGAAATCTCGTTACACTAGGTCCAATCCTAACCCTAATCCCCCAGCTATCTTTGAAAACCCCAATTTAATCCCCAAAATCTTAAAAAAGCAAGAGCATCTAGAGGAGCTCTCAGATTCAGATACAGAACCAAATCAGCAGAGCTATATTCCTACTCCTGTCAAAGCATCAGTTCACCCTCATACAATCCCTACTTATCCTAGTTCCTCATCCACTTCCCAAGGCAGTTTCCCCACTCCTCCATCCCCAACACACGTTACCCCTGTTATCCCTGTTGTTCCAGCTGTTCCACTCCTTCCTGCTGTCCCTTTTATCCCTCCAAATATGGCTAGATATGCTCCTTTACACCTGCCTGCAAATCTAGGGGCAATGCCCCAAGACTATCAAGGCAAAATTACTTACTTTGATTGTACTGGCACTTATACAGCCCAGCAACATACCAAGAGGATGCAAGACTACTTTGAGAACTGTGAGATAGATGATGAAGATGTAAGAATGAAAATTTTTGTGCAAAGTTTGATAGGGGGTGTAAGGAATTGGTTTAGGTCTCTAGCTGTAAACTCTATAGTTAATCCTGATGCCTTATACCTAAGTTTTTTAAATAGATGGGAAAAGAAGAAAGACCCTCTACACATACTGACAGAGTATGATAACTTGAAAAGGGGTCCATAAGAAACAGTTCAAGATTACTATGCTAGGTTCAACAATGTATATAACGCCATCCCTCAAAACTTGAGACCTCCACCTTATCTGACCTTAATCAAATTTCCTGATGGATTTGACCCAGACATGGCATACCAATTAAGAGAAAGAGCACCTCCAAGTCTTGTAGATATGCAGAATATAGATGTAAGTGTGGAGACAAACCTGATTGCCAAGAGAACCAGAGTAAAAAATGAGAGAAGAATAACATTTAAAGAGGAACCCTCAACCTTTGACCAAAAGCTAAATGCAATCATGAAGGGTATGGAGAGGTTGGGAGATAGAGTTGAGACCATGGAGAGAAAGTCCTCCTGGGAAGGGCAAACAAGCAACACTACTAGGAATCCCAATTTTAGAAAAAACCAAAACCCAAATGCTGGGAGAACTAGTCCTAATCAGAACATCAGACCTCCATTTCAAGAAAATTATGCAGAGGCCTCAACCACTAGTGAACAAATAGAAGATCCCCACATCAATATAATGGGTTTGGACAGTGAACAACAAGTATTCCTAACACAAGATGATCAACAAGCCCAAGAATGCAAGCAATTCCAAGCAAAATATGGTGAGTCATTTGATTTCAGAGAAGGGTATGACACAACAGTCTATGAAGTACACAAACAATACAAGTTAAGAAGTAGAACCATAGATGTACCTGAGAATACTAAACAAACAATCAACAAACTGCCCAAGAAATCCAATGATAAAGCTGTCTTAACAGAGTCCTCAGATAAAAAAATCCAAAGAGAGGTCACAGTGGAAGATGTATCTGATGTACAGCCTCCAGTAAAAACTACACCCACACCTCTTCTCCCAACAGAAATCTTGGGCAGACCTCTAGAAAACAAAGCCAACCCAAGCATACCCCAAAACAGTATACCTGATCAAGACATGGTCACCCAAAATTCAGCAGAAAAAGAAAAATTTGCTGCTCACAATGTAAAAATTCAGATGGAAAAACCTTTCAATCTTGAAACAGAAATTGGGAAACTCAAAATTGCAATTCCTCTTTCTGAATTGGCCAAACATGAGATCTTCAAACAACAAATCAATAGATCATTGCAAGTGCCAGAAAATAGGGATGCAGTTAACATTCTGGACGACCAACCAGAGCTGATTTTTGGCTCAGAAGTCAATGGCAAATCAGTGGATGGAGGGACTCCTCCATTCTATGTAAGCCTAAAAATTCATGACAAAGTATTACACAATGCCATGTTTGACTCAGGGGCCTCTCATAACCTAATGCCCAAATCAGTAATGGAAAAAGTTGGATTAGATATCACCAGACCCTATAAAGATTTGTCTTCATTTGATTCCAGCCAGGTAAGATGTTTAGGCCTGATCAAAGACCTCTGTGTATCCCTAATCCAATATCCAGCCAAAACAATTCTAATGGATGTAGTAGTGGCTGACATTCCACCCAAATATGGTATGCTCTTATCAAGATCATGGGGTGCCAAACTCCACGGATCTTTGCAATTAGAAATGTCATATGCCACAATTTCAGTCTTTGGCCAGCCAAAGAGACTGTACCGAGAGACACTCATGAAATATGTGGTCAGTAGTCAGGACAAGCCCCAAAACTTCCCAATCTACTCCATCC
>APFE031405058.1:0-41801 GCA_000404065.3 Pinus taeda | reverse complement strand
TTTCCGTTGCTCGCCATCTTCTTTCACCACCAGAATCAATCTCGCAGATCTCCCACTGAATAGGGTCTACGACAGGCCCGAGCGAAACCCCTCAGCAACAAAGGCGTCCCCTTGAAGCCAAAACAGCGCTGATACCAAATGTAGGTTTTAACCCCGTACAGAAAATTACCTGCATACGAATTCTAAATCACAGGAAAAATAAAAATGCGAGAGCATAACACATAAAACACATATACACAGAGATTTCCCACTGGATCTCAAAACTGAGACTACCATCTTGATTTTTCATTATATTCCTTTCAATGTTACAATACATATTTATACATGCCGAAGCATCCAATACCATGGACCGAAAACCATAGGTAGGTTCACCCAACCTAATATAGGGTCCAAAAAAAAAAAATTCTCGGGGCGCTGCCCTGAACCCCATAGAAGGGGGCTACCCGCCCCCCTATGACCCCCCCGCTGCGCAATCAGAGCAACGAAGGGGGGGCTCCGCCCCCCCTCTAACCCCCCGGTTCACTACGTAGGTTAGTCATGGAAAGAATATAACACAACCCAACAAATGCTCATTGGAAGGGTCAAATGCCTATCTCAGGTCATGCATCACTTTCATTTGTGTGAGTTTTCCTTCGATGTTGGCCGTGATGAGGAAGGCCTCATCAATCCAAGGTTGGACGCGTGCTTTAAGTACTGCTACTTTTTGGCATGCTACGTCTACTTACTCCTTCAATGCCTTTTCTTGTTGTAACCTCCCTAGTCGCTGAGTTAGGACTGCTATCTGGCCATCCCGTGCACACTATCATATTGCATTTGAAGCTCCCGCACCTCTATTTCCAACCGCTGTATGGTGGGGTCCTCATGTAAGGTTGTGAGGACCCCGAAGGATTCTTCCAACAAAGTGGTGTAGTTTTGCACAACCTGTTCAATTTCTTCTAGCCCTTTTTGGATATCGCCAATGCACTGTTCTTGAACTTTTGGGAGTGTGGAGGGCTGCACCTTTAATCGTAGTTCAGCAATTTCCAATTTGAGATCTAGTTGAATCCTCATAGCTTCCTTCTTTTCCTCACATAATCCACTAGAGAATTTGTGGATCCGCATTCCTTTTGGAAGATCTGTCGCAATTTCCATTTTCGGCACACGGCGACATGCTTCCTCTATGATCTGCTCCAATTGCTAGTTCTTCACCACCGCTTCATCGCATTGCAAGCTAAGTTATTCGATGTTGATTCATTGTTCACTTAGAATTTTCACTGCACTTCCCTCCCTAGTGTGGAGTTTTATCGTTGCTCTGTCCTGTAGCTGGTATAGAATATCCCATGAAAGGGCAGCTATGTTTAGGCCGAGTCCCTTGATGTGTCTGACCACGGCTTTATCCTCCATGTTGTCTATTGTCAGTGCTGCTTCCGATAGCACGACGGTGTTGGCCATTTTGGCCCGCAACAACTGCTCTGTTGCTGATGCTCCCATGGCACTATAGACGGCTACCATTCCCTCTTATGGGAGCTACACCTGAAGTCCCTGCAATTTTGTCCTAAGTGCCCCCAACACATTCTACTACTCCATCATTGCTTCTTGGAGCGCTTCCTTGGTGGCCTTGTGAACTATGTCGCCCATGTCGTATAGATCACCCTCTATCAGTGTAATAGGCTCCCCATCCAATTTGGAAACCTTGGTCTTCTTCCGTGGCCCTATTTGTTCCATACCGCATGGCCATTTTAGTTGTGTAGCTATTGTGTTTAGGTCTGCGCCTTTTGCCATGCTATTTGTCCCCTATCCTGTGGTCCTATCTAGGCATCTTTCCTCATGATCATGGTGGCCCCAACTGCTCCTATTTTCTTAGTGGCCTTGGTCTACTCTGCGGAAGCCTTTGCTACCTCGTAGGAAGCCCTTACCTCCTTGCGAACTTCTCGTTCTGCTTCTATTGTGCCAATAGCTTGGCTGCATCCTTCTATTTGAGGTGTGCTTTCACAACACTTGTCTGCACCCATCGACACAGGTGGGCACGCAATCTGCTTCATCCTAGCTACCCAACTCTCGTTGGTGGCTTCCAAATTGTAAGCGCATCTGCCTCCTATAGTCACGCCAATTTACAATGGTCTTTTGATGTGTACTCCACCATCATGTGGGTGTTGCGCGTAGCGCCCATTCTAGTGCACTGTACCACTGTTGTTCCGCTACTGTGCAATCAAATTTGTCCAGGAATTCATCCACCAGTATCATCCCATCATAGGTTGGTAGTTCCCTTGCTTATTTTGTCACACAACGCAGTGATCTAATCATCATGTTGCAATTTAGCATTGTCACTTCGTGCAACTGGTTTTGCCAGCATTCTACTTCTTTGTTTGAGTCCGAAGTATAGGAAATATTGTGCTCCCATGAGATTCTCCCATATACAGTCGGGTTCATCCTCTCCTTGTCTCGTGTGGTTATCTGGTCAATACATTCCATCTCATTGTCACTTTCATCGTCGCGCACTGGTTTAGTGTAGTGTGCTCCTTCGGCTGGGTCTAGCAGAACTACTACATGTAGGGACTTTTTCTCGAATACCATCTTTTGCTTCTTTAGGTTGATGACTCCATTCATATCAGTGGCCCAGTCTATTCCTATCAACGAGAGACAAGGATTGTTTTCATCAACAATCTCTCTTACTTCAGAGTCCGTCTGTGTGCTTGTGCCTTCGATATCAACTGTTACCCCTTGCAACCTCCCCATGGCAAAATATTTTGTTGGTTTTCCATTCGTAATTGAATAGGGGGCCACTATAATGTGAGCCTACCCATGTGTTCCCATGTATTCTTTGGTAACACATTCACGTCTGAACCCAGGCCTAGGATTACCTGATCCATTTCGTACTTGCCAATCTGCATCTTCAATATTATTTCCCTCCCAGTGCACAATGCATACTTTCCTAGTTTCCAAACTACGCACGGTTCCCTTGACCCTGCGCACTCGGTGATCAACTCCTGTAGTCCCTTAACTTCCTTATTGTCGTGCAACATTTTCATGCATGTCTCCAAAAAGGTACTAAACATAGAAGGATCCATCCCTGGCTCTGGTTGATTCTTACTACCTGAAGTTAAGGCCTTCGTGAAGCTCTTCTTAACTTCCATGAACATCTCCTTTGCACGTTCTATGTCAAACTCAGGTTCCTTTGTAGGAGCCTTACGAACCCATGTATCTTCCTTGGGTTGCTTCCCCTTATCATCCCTTGTGGTCACACTGCTTCTGAGCATCATGTTCCCATTTGGGTCTTCTTTGCGTGGTTGGAGGACACTGAAGTACCCCTTTATTGCACATATGTGCGATCAACGTAGGACAATCTATTGCTTCATGATTGAATTGAACATAGTATGAATAAGATATTCTCATCGAGTTGGTACAATCGTAGGTGTAGTGCCATGGTCTTCCACAATTGTAACAAATTAACTGTCCACGACTCCTTCCTGGTCCCATTCCTCCTCGTCTTCGACCTCACCCTTGAAATCCAGCGTGCGCCATCCCCACCGCTGGGTTAAGGGCTCGTGTCTCTGTCTGCATCTGATAGGCTAGGGCCCGATCCATCATTAAATCATAGCTATGACATGTACACTCATCGTGGCCTACTGACCTGCAGAAATTACAAAACAACTACTAGGGAGTCTGCGTATACTTCTGCAACAAATGACAATTATCCATCATGTGTTTTCCTCCTATCTAATAGATCGTGCACCATAACGTGGGTGTCACACTTGGCCCTACTTGTGCCTCCGGTCACAATGGAATTGGCCCCCCACTTGCCAAGTAGTTTGAACATTTTAGACAGTCGTCCTTGTCATGGCCCTAGCCATTGCATTTTATGCACCACACTTCCCTGCGCACTTCTGGTCACGGTGCCCTACCCTGCTTCAAGCTCTGCATTTCCAGGCATATATTCTATAGTTGCATGTGGATTTGTGAAATCCCAGCCATGGATCCTGTATCGGTGTCTCATGCAACCTCATCGCCATTTCCAATGCTTCGGCCTAGGTAGAAAGTTTCTGTTGCGACAGCGTCGTCCTCAGGTGCAGTGTTAGAGATGCCACAAACCATGCACGATGTTGTGCATCCATGAGAATCATATTAGCCTTGCAGATCATACTCTTCAGTGGTTGATCTAGATCCTAGGGGGTCTCACTTGGAAGCATCGTGATCTCTTTAAATCCGATGATTGACTGTGTCTCTGATTTCGGTCGGCTAAATTCTATATTCAACGCATTTTGGATCTTTGTTATTCCTGCATTTGGGTGATCATTAGAGTGCTTGATATACCATGTGAATGCGTGATCCTATAGCAGGCTCACCAATGTAGCCTTCTTAATGTTATCATTCGTGACCCCTTCCGCTTCCCACATTGCTCTTACCACAAACCAGAACTGGTCCGAATCCTCATTCCCTACTCCTCTGAATACGGGTAGCCTTATCGCGCTTGCCATGCTGAACTACAGGTTTGGAGGAGGTGGAGTGGGTGGAGATGGAGGTGAAGGAGGTGAAGCGGGTGGTGGCATGGGTGGGCATGGTAACTGTGGAATGCGCTACCTTATCAAACTGATTACACCTCTCAGAGAGACCCGAGCGAGCTCTTCCTCACTCTCTCACGATGGTGAAATTAAGGAAATGTTTCCTAATTCTCTGCTACCTTTGTAGATATTTCTGCTTCGCATTGTTCCAAACATTAATGTATTCACATAACCCACTTTTCACATAAAAACATCTTAATCCAGGTATTCAAAGTTTTAATGTACTTACCTCGCGGTCCCTTGAGAAAACGTCATTCTACTTCACTGTAGCTCATGGTCGTATCTACCACAAATTTAGTGATAAATCAACCTATTATATGGTCAAGCCAATGGCCCAAAACTTGTGTGATTTTATCTTCTGATGCCTCTAGTCTACGCACTAATTCCAGAGTCCACACTATTGGTTGGTCGAGCTTACACCTTCCCTGGATGTCGGCTAACCTCATGATCCACTCATATAGTTCAGAAGGAAAGGATCCGAAGAAGATCTCGTGGATTTCCGTATACACATAGTGATCCAACCACCTTTTCTCAGATACCTGTGGAGTTCTATTTTCCTGTTTCACGAACTCGTGAATCTTCTTCTCCAACCACTCTTCAATTTCCTTCTTTGTTGGATTCCAGTGGCATGACATCAGACATCCCTTAGGCAGATCTCGGTCCCAGCAATGGAACCATTTGTTGGCTATGTGGGGCCTGACCCAAGTTCAACAATGAGTTTAGCCAAGCAAATCTCCGTACTACTGGCCCTTTCGGCAACAATTTGTGGAGTGTAGACTAAGGTCTCACCCAAAGTAGTATGGGAGGGTGTTGGAACCGAGTTTCCGCACCCTAAGGATGTCTTGATGAGGGTTCTCGAAGTTCATGATCCTAACCTATGTGCTGTGTTGCTCCGCTCAGCTATCTATTCTTTGCAACCCACGTGTACCTTCGTATTATTCTGATCTGATCCTTACTATGATGTTATATTAGTGTTTAACTTAGTCTGTGCAGGCCCAACATTCTTATTACTTATTCGAATTACAGATTAGTGCGAGTACTCGAAAACAATATAAATGCATAAATATAACCAGAACATAGAAATATAGATACAAACGCACAATATTCTGAATCAATCTTATCGTTATTAGTACTCAAGTTCAGTTATAGACCCGACTCCGCCCTGCGCATTCAGCTGCAAGGGTCCATGCACTCAACTGCAGAATCTATTAGGTCTCTACGCACTCAGCTACAAAGCCTCTACCTACCACTACGACCCCATACACTTCAGATTCACTTCTATCTTCTAACCATGCCTTCACATCTATCTTTTACTTTTCAAAACTAAGACTAACTTTACACTTAGAGCCTCACCCTATTTATACAATCCTATGGTCTGCGGACAATGGGTAGGCTGACACACTTTACATTAAATTACATTATCTTAGGGAAGACAACCCTAGAATCTCATGCTTCGGGCCCGAATTTCGCGGGGTCTTTACATTACACTTGACCAAAATTCGGGCTTCAAGCCCCAAAAACATGCTGGGGGGATCCACTACCCAACACCATTCATCCTATATAAACCTCCCTTTTTCCCAAGCACAAACTAGTGTTAATATTGGTGTGCTAGTGCTAATTAAGTTTGGAGTAAACAACAAGCTATTCATAGTCGTAGCTCTCTAGTTGTGTGAGGGAGAAGTGTGAATTTGGTTTAGTGTGAAGCCTAAAGAGAAGAGCCTTAAAACTACTTTTGTTGAGGCCATCATGGAATGCTAGCAGAAGTGTGTGGGAACCTAGTTTTGTCAGAGGAGAACAGAAACGTCAAGACAATGGTTGTAATTTCTTCTTGATTCAATATATATGTAACTATCGATTGATTTCCTACATTATTTTTCATCTTACATGTTCATGGCTTAATGTTTCTTGACTTGTTAAGTAGGTTGAATTACAGTTTGTCTATTATCACAATTTTTGTTTGTTGTTGTTTACTTGCTTCAGGTGTTTGAATAAGGAAACGAGAGATAGTTGGAGCGAGCAAACAAGAACATCATCAAATAGGATAAGCATACTAAGAGGTAGGCCCTCTTAATTGGTTCTAACCTAAGGAAATCTTCCATAGAATGTATCAGTTGTAGCTACACCCATTTTCGGGCTATTGGAATTTGATTGTGTTCGCACTCATAATTTTACTTCACCACAAGAGGGTGTTACAATTTTACTTAATGATAGTAGCATACAAAAATATGAATAAGAAATTGAAAGTTTTAAGTGAGTTTTAAAACACTGATTCACACCCCCCAATATTTTTCCCAACAATTGGTATCAGAGCAGGTCACTTCACTTGAAGCTTAACCGCTTGGAGTGGATCAAAGATGATGGGAAAGAAGAAGATAGCTCAAAGGAAGTAGTCAGAAAAATGTGGTAGTGACAATGATATATCAGATGTAGTGATAGTTACAGATGCTAGCAAATATTCAACACCTTGCTATCTATTGACCAAGAATGAAGAAGATGGTAACAAAGAACTGTTAGGTATGGGCTTTTGTTCTAATTGTGTTCCATTTCCTTGTCTATGTAATAATGATGATAATGGTAGTGAATCAAATAAACTGCACTCATGGGTAAAAGTGAAAGTAAGCATTCTAAATAGAAAACAGATTCACAAATGATGGCCCTAAAATCACAATAACAAGGAAAGTTAGAAACAATGGACAATGAAGGCATACCTATGCTAAGAAATGATAATTATTGGTGGGCTCCAGTATTGCAGCGATAATGCTGCAACTCCTGGGACTCCCTTCTTTACTTGGAAGCGATGGTGTTGTATGCACAAGTACTAGCTCTTGCTGCAGCTATCACCTGGTCAGCTGGCACAAGTCCGCTATGGGCTCAAGCCAAGTTCTATGAACTCTGAGAAGAAGCTTGTTAACTGATGGATGGAAGCTAATTCGAAGGAAGCTAATCTACTTGCGAAAAGAAACTGAAAAGCTGAAAGAAAGCACAAACCCTAGCAAACTCTAACCTGACCAGCTAGTCCTACTGATGCAAAAAAGAGGATGCAAGCTACTGAAAGAGATTCCATTACTTCTAGGAAGGTAAAATACATGTGTCTAAACTACTTCTATCTGAAGAAAACATCTTTTTGTATTTTTGAATAAGTTGTCAGAATTATCATGCATATGCTTTCACTGTTCTTGACTGTGCAGAGGTGGATCAGCGAGAGGAAATGCTTGGAAGAGGTAAGGAAGGTTTAAAGAGGGCCTAAGGGGTCTCTAACACCCTTCCAGAGAGTTTCATAGAGTTTTTCTATCAAGGAACCTCATTTGTGAGCTTCTACAGGAAGTCTACAGGGGTTCCACAGGATGTTCTGGAATTTCTACAAGATGTTCTACGATTTTCTACAGGATGTTCAGAAATGGGATTTTAGGGGATGGATGGGTGAAGAAAGATGAGGGAGTGGGTATGGAGGTAGGATAGGGGTTTGAGGTGGTCTAGGGACTGGTGGATGGAGTTGAGAGATGATGTAGATGGTTGCATTTGTTCAAAGAGGGCTTAATCAATGTTGCACAAAAAGGGTAGGGTTATGTGGACAAAATGACAAATGTGAGGCAAGAAACCAAGTTAAGGGATGGACCAGATGGGTCTAATGGAGTTTGGGTGGATGGAGAAGTGGTACAGGTGCTCTGCAATTTATATTTCCAATTGAACCAATAAATACTTGCAAGAAATCAAAGACCTAGTAATGCCAACCTAATTTGATCTAACTAACAGTAAAGAGAATGAATAGAAGCTTTATTTGCAAGGAAACCAGGTATATTAACTATGCAACGAAGCATTCAAAGATCTGAACATGTAACCAACTTCTGCAAATGAAAATCGTACACTAGTGATTGCATGGCAAAGCAAAAATAATGTTTTTGTTTGGGACAGCAAGGTTACTTTGATCCCAACCCCTGATCCTATGAGGGAGAGGTGAAATCAAAGGTACTCATTGGCCTTTTTCTAAAGCTTTTTCCCCTGTTGATATCCTACCAACTTAATCTGAACATCAAAAGCCTTTCTAACCATCAACAGTGACCTAGTTAATCAACACAATTTAATCTACCTAACAGAAATGATTTTGCAAATACATAAAGGACAAATAACGATACATAAAGGAGGCCTTGGCTCTCAGGTTGGGCCCAACCCTAAGAGCTACGACTCCTATAAAGAACTCAGAGCTGATGCCAAATAGAACTGCTTGTCATTATCAAAAAATAGTCATCACCAGAAAGTTATACCACAGTGGCTATAAGAAAACGAGATGTAAGTGACAACACTATAGTGCAAAAAATACAACAGTTCCAAAAGTAAACTATGAAGGTTGAGGCCTTCTTATTTATACATTACGAGGGGCCTAGTAGGCCTCCTAAATTCAAGGGACTCGACTGTCCCAACTACTAGTAAATAGTCACTCTTCCCAAATCTACTTGGTTGCCTTTAGGATCTGTTTTGGTGGCCTATGAGCTTGGAGTTGAGGGTGGAGATCCCGAGGAAGGGCCATTTAATGTCAGAGACAACCCCCCTACGAATCCTCACCTCAAGCTTGGCTGTCACCTAGCCCATAATTTTTTGGTTTTGCTGCACATTTGTCCAAAAAAACCTAAAATAACCACGTATTAGCCTCCTAGGTAGAGTGACCACCCTTATTCGTTCAAATAACATAAACATACTAAAAAACATGAATAATCTATGAAAAATGGAGGATTGAACAAGGACAATTAGGCAAAATGAGCCCAATAAGTTACCCAATTCAGGACTCATCATCACCCCATTGCTAAATGGTTTGCTCTATTGAGATTGCAACAAGATGATGGAGCTTAGTGAAAAGAGCCGCCTTCACTAAGTGGGCCCGCAGGCTATTTTTGGCGCAAGTCTATTTTTAGACATATGGATCATGTCTATGGATTGCAGGTTGTGTTTATGGATGATTGATCAAGTTGGAAAAAAATATATGGACTTCTATTTTTAGATCATAGCGGAGTGACTACTCAGTCTAAATATAGAACAGTCAAATATTATTAGCTCATAATAATATTTAGACTATAAACTTTGTCTTATTCTCTTGGAGCACTTCAGGATGAGCTACGGATGTGGTACATGCAGATCCCAGAAGGAAATACGTGGTTACCTATGGGATGACTAATATTTGCATGCAGGACTTCAGTTAGAACTCAAGTGAGTTGAGTTTAGTGGACTGGAGGTGCAGTTGATGGAGTTGTGTTCAGTTTAGCTTTGTTAAACTGGTTGTATTTAGTCTAACTGGCAAATAGACTAGAGTTGAGTTGGGTGAATTAGTTATTAATTAATTCACAAGTTATTAACTCATAATACAACTAATGAATACATCAGTTAACTCAGTTGCATGTCAGTGCATGTTCAGTTCAACAGGGACAGGTGTTAGAGAATCAGATTGCTATCAGTTGTGACTATAGTTGTGCATCAGATCTTGAACAATCAAGGGATTGAGTATGCCAATGAGTTTACCCACGTATTTTCCCACATTGTAGCTTGTGCTCACGTGATTTTGCCAAGTAAATACGTGATTGCCTTGGAATTATCATCAGTTCTTGAGCAGGTATTGAGCAGCGGAGGCAGGCAAGCAGCGAAGGAGATTTGAGCCAGTGATTGATTCAGATCTGAGTTGTATTGTGTGTAACAGAGGTGGAGATACTTGTGAGAAGTATTATGCTGTGTAATGTTACATGACTCAATCATTAATATACAGATAGTTGGGGTTTTTAGCGAGGTGCTTTCCCCGGGATACATACTGTGTTAATGTGTGAATGCTCTTGATGTTTTGTTGTTATTGATGCTGCTATATTGATGATCAACGTAGAGGAGCTTATGTATTGTGTATGTTTTCCACAATAGTACATGATCAGGATAATCTCTGTTGAATATGTGTTATATTATTCAAAATTTCTACACAGCCAAATTCCGTGAAAATTTTTTGCCTCGTTAAAAGGACTCCTTCGGTCAAAAACCAAATTTTCAAAAACGTGTAAGTGTTTTTTTTATAACAAAAAAATATTAAAAAAAGGGTGGCGGACCACCAACCCTGCCACCCCAAAAACAAACAACAATATCAAAGGAGGGGTGGGCCACGACCCCCAGCCCCTCCCATGGCCACAAAAATTTTAATATAAAACGGGAGGGACAGGCTACAACCCCGGCCCCTCCACTGCTCCCATGGAGCCACCACAACCAACAATAAAGAAATGGGCGGGCCGACGCTTGGGGCATGGACACAACCCGAAAAGGCAGCCACATTAATAAACGACCATTACACAAAAATTCGGAGCATGGAGGTACAGTGGGCGGGCCTGACCCAACCACTATTTTAATTTAATTTAAAAACGAATTGGTTTGTGGTGTATTAAAAAAGGAGGAGGCAGGGTTTGACCTCCCGACCTCCTCCCTATTAAATCGGATCACAACCAACTTTGCTAACAACTTTATTGGGAAATCTGTCACCCAATTTCTATTTAGAACGCAGTTTTCAGTGCACTTAGGCAGAGGAGGCAGTGCACATAGTTTGAGGCAGAATTTTGTAGGAGGGGCGAAATTTCACTTTGTCAGAATTTGACAAATTTTATATGGTTTCAGCACTTCTCGACGCCACGAACGCAATGGCATTGTGCATTTCTCCATCAAAGTTTTTCTTTTTTTGGCCATTTTTCAGTATGGAGGTATAAGGCTCCTTTTTGTAACTGATGCTTGTACTCTTCTTTTTCATGCCACTTAATGAATGAAGGCCTCCCCATTGATTGAGCAGGGCCCAAAGACGTAGTCCAAGTTGGACAAACTCTGTTATCAAGTCTTGTTGTCTTCTTTCATGCATTATGTGTTTCTCCTCTTCTCTCATGTGCACATTAAGTTTTCTCTATTAAGCTACAATTTATGCATGTAATTCTTTAACAACATCTATACGCAAAATATTTTGGATCACATTTTGAGCTATATTGTGGGAGAAGATGGACATAAAATTGAGGTCTAAAACATTCCATCCATAGATAGATGGGAAAAATATAGTCAACATGACTTTGCTATAAATTTATATGGGTTACAATCAAAAGCATCCAAAGGCATGGGATGAAAATATGGTCTACATATAACACTCCTACAATACATCAGAGCACACTTCAACTGGTAATTCACCATTTGAGATTTGTTTTTCATATTTGGCATCTTGACCTTTAGATTATGAGTATAAATGAGTAGTGAGGGAGGATCTCACAGGAGATGTTTTAAGATTAGAAAAAAATGTTGAGAATATCAAGCAAATCCATTTATAGGTGTAGGAGGCATTGAACAAGTCATAAGAAAAATACAAGGCTAAGCATGATCAAAACATGATAGAGAGGTCATTAAAAGTGGGAGATAGAGTATGGTTATAGTTGAACAAGGAAAGGCTATAAGATCCTAGTAAGAAAATGAAGGCTCTGCAATATAATCCTTTTTAGATAATAGAAAAGGTGGGAGATAATTCTTGAAAACTTATTCTACCCCCATACATGCGCTTAATGTTGAATGTGGAAAACAAAAAAATCTATGAGCTTTCCATGTTCAATTAGGAAGAGGACCCTACCTTCCATAAAGGATTTAGCACCAAATGCTTAAGCAAATTTGGTAGGAGATACAATTTTGCAAAAGAGTTATAGAACTACATGATAATGCAAACATGACCTTTGTCAAATTGGATTGAAAGGATAACTCTAGGTAAATCTAAATGGTACTCGAGGGAGAGGATAGAGAAAAAAATTCATCACTTCATTGAGTAAAATATTTTAGGGATCAAAAGCCTCCCAAAATGGGGAGGAACGATCCAGATTGGATCATTGTATAATTTTTCATCCATCTCAAAGCTTTCAAAGTGGAAAAACTAGAGGAATTAGCTTGTAGGGTCATTTTTACTTACTCTAGACCCATATTCCATGTGATATCCACTAACTTAGTTTTTATTTATGAATATTGTATATGTAAAGTATGTTGATGTTTTGAGTTTAAGACAAGAATATAATTGGTTATCAATATTTTGTTACTGATAAGTTACTTTATGTAAATATGTTTTATTAAGTTTTTAATCAAAAAATCTAGAAAATAATTCTAAGGCTGCAAGTGGCTAAAGAGAAACTATGGATTGCAAGCTAGTGGTTGGATTTAATTACCCTTTATGATGTAAGACCTAGGCATCTAATATGAGGATTATATTATTTAATTATCGAAAATTATTAATCAATAACTCTACCAGGAGGATAGGATATTGTCTTAGGAAACCGGGAGAGTGGAGCTCATTAATGAGTTAGTAACACTAGCTACCTAATGGATAAGGAGGAGGTAGTCACTAACTATCAAGCGAATTTTGGAAAATAGGCTTTTCTTGTCCTATGCTACAGTTAGACTCACAAGGTGTTGAGCTGAGATGAGGAGGCATAGTGGACAAAAAACAGAACAAAAGTTTTTGACTAGATGACAATCCATTGAAATCAGGGGGACTCATCTAGGAGAAAGAGTCAAGGTTGGGAGGAGTGTTGTAACTCCAACCTTATTATCCAGAAAAAGCATTTATCTAGTCGGTACCTTTAATAATTTGGTTCTTATTTTATGCTAAGGATTTTAGTTATTGAGTATATGTGACTCTATCGGTGATATTATAGTAAGCAAGATTTTCCAGTAGTTTATTCATATAAATGACGAAGAACACAAAAATATATTTCTCATGTAATTTCCACATACACAGTGTAGTGTAGAACAAGTTGTAAACAATCAAATGAGATGTGTTTTTTATTCACTATAAAGAATTAACTGTACAATTCCTATAAAAACATTTATTGTTAAATTAAAATCAAGATACATGCAAATATGAAAGATTAAGACATAAGATTATTTATCGACAATACAATTTAAATATAGTTGCTCAAGGTACACTAGTAGTGACCCTTCAGTGTATGAAATTCTAGTAAAAATAAAGCTATAACTATAGGGTTAAACAAATACAATGATGAAGTCGTTCTAGCCTAGTATTTTTTATAATAAAAAAATAAAATGTGGAATTTAGAGCTATACTTATGTGGCAAACAATTTAACAATGAAAATATTCAACATACACAGATAAAACTTTCTGAGTAGTAGATAAGAAAAAGAGTTATAATTTATATAAACTAAGGGACCAAACCCTTTTAGTGGTTGAAACAAAGCTACAATATAGTTATGTTATTTATAAGACAATATTTATTAACCAAAATGATTGAAAGATTGGTGTTACAAAATTGAGTAAAATAGTCCATGGACTAAAAGGCATTCCAACCTTAGTCAATTTAAAAGAAAATTACAAACATGAAATAATGCCTAAAGTGGTAAAATTTTCCTCAAGATGAAAGCTCCAAATAGCTTTCAAGATAAGCAATTTCAAAATTCTAGTGACTCAGTCTTCGACGAGAGATTCACATGAGCATATAAGGAGACCAACGAATTCAAGAGCATTCGACCTGTAGGGTGGAACCTGAACTCATTAGGGTCTAGATGGTTCTATGTCGAATAAGAGTGAAGAGATGCATGTGATATGCCAAAGAAATGATATACCTAAAATTACTGATAAAGCAAAATTAGGAGTTGCATGTGATATGCCAAAGAAATGATATACCTAAAATTACTGATAAAGAAAAATTAGGAGTTGCGAGTCAACAAATAAGAAGAAAAGTTAAAGGAAAAACTGAGTGTGTTTCGAAAAGGATTATAACTAAGGAACATAAAAAATTCAAAAAATCCAAAATCGTCACCTGTAAACATAAATAAACTTTGTTAAATTGGTTGCAAAGAAAGGAAAAATAATTATATAATCAAGTAGGGTAAAAACCATAGCTGTTAAATAAATCTTGTAAAATTTTTCCATGGCATAGCCAATCCTTAAGCGACCACAGTTAAACAGATTAAAACACATAAACAACCAGAGCATGGCTTGTTTATAAGTGGTCATGGTTAATAATTAAATTAAGATTCAAACGAAAAACAAACAAAACAATATCAACCTATCTAGGGTCTTAGCATGTAAAACACTAACCTGTAAATTAACTCAATAAAAAAGAGTGGATATATTTAAAATAAGGGTGTGTTGGGATTTTGAACCCTAAACCCCAATTTTGTAATCGACCAACAAATGGAAAATAAAAGAAAATACAAGCAGAGAATTAATGAGGGTTTTATTCTTTTCACAAAAAAATTGTAAGTTAACTTACAAAAACAATGCCACGCCTGAGAGCAAATTTTTAGTAAGCAAAGACCAATAATTTCAATATAGTTTTGTTGCAAACTCGCAAACAAGAATACTAGAAGAATTAAATATAAGCCTTAGTTCCTTAACCAATCAAAAGAGTAACATAATTAAGACAAATGAAAAATAGCAATTTACTTAGAGAAGTAAAGGGATGGAGTGGTCACAATTGCATGAAGTTAGCCAAACCATAAGCCACCCATTATAGTAATATCACCAAGGACCGAGATTGAGAAGAGTCTCAACGTCAAAATGGAAAAATATTTTATAAAACTTGAAACCCAAGAAAGATAAACAAGTAGTCAAATTAACACATTGAGAATTATAATAACAAAGGAGAAGAAACACATAAAAATATAATCACAAATTCCAAAGAGGAATTCTGTCACTCACCAATTTGAATAAAAGAAGAAGCACATAATTTTTGTTACAGAGAAATGATTATAGACTAGTAAGAGAAAATAATCTCAGTTGTCTATAAACTTTAATGGTGAAAGAATGAAGTATGGTGGTAGAGCTGAGTGGGCTTTGTTTGAAAGCCCAACAAAAATAAATGACCAAACAATTTGGCGGATGGGAAGGTCATTATGACCAAAACAAAAACCTAAGGATCTAACACCATTGATTAAACCAAAGACGATCTCGTTTGTTGATTAAAGTTTCACATATTTCAATATTGGGTCATGTTAAGGTAGGTGGAGCCATCCTTGTGGCCTAATAGAATCATTCCATGTTTTCAATGAAAACCACGTTACAAGTTTCTTTATTTTCCACCTCAAGTAATGTAAAGCTAGCTATATAGATAGCCTTAAATCATAATCCAACTATATATTATATAACATGTAAAAATTAAACATGAAGTGCGATATACGTGTTTCACATGCCATGGATAGGGTGTTTATAAAGTGTTATCAAGTTCCTTTATGTGGTCATGGGTCTTAACTTGAATAATGAAAGCGTATAAGCCCTATAGAAATTAGGTTGTAGATTTGCAACTGCTGATGAAGTTTTAATCAAAATCACAAGACACAAACCAACTCCACTGCTCTGCAGACATTAATTCATAATTTAGAACAAAAATATCAGACATGCAAGAGGAAATAACGTATATGCAACAAGTACTTTTATCTAGCGAAAGTAATGTACTAAAAACCCCAATGCCTTATTGCATTAATCAAATTAATAGATATGTATTACAATTTCTTTGCTCAACTGAGCACACCTTGTCAGTGCATAACCTATCTCTCTGCTCACTGAAGGCCTCTGACCCAAACTTAGTCAAATTTTGCCTCTATTTGAGCTCCTATTTCCTTACGATGTTCATTGAGGAATTAACCCCTATTATTTAGGAAATTCCTCTAATTGAATTGCGCAATTCCTTAGGCTGATCTTCTGACTGCATGCAACACCTGTACACTCAAGACTAGTCTACAACTGATGTTACACTACCTTGGAATCTCCACCTCAACTAGGTAAGTCAAATTCTCTGCATGCAGTAGCTATTTTGGGAAGATTTATCAGTTAATTGGATGATAACAGAGTTTGATTGAAATCCCACTGCTTAAATGACCTTCCACTAGTTCCTCCAAAGGTTGGAACTAGTTTAAGTGAAAACAACCTGAGATAACTTACCTTGATTGCTACAAATTAGCCATCACTCATGTTGAACTGAACTCTAACTCCTCCAACTCAAATTTACTAAGTAAATTGGGTGACACAAACCATGTCACACAATTTAACATCCTCCAAGTTGTCTACTGAAGTGGAAATTCATTTTTTCTCAATTTAATCAAGGCAAAATCAAATTAAGAATTTATTGCTGCATTTTTCAACAAGCCCGAGGCTATGGATATACTGACATGCAAAGACTCGTTAATATAGTAAGATAGAAGTAATTCTTTTTAAAATAAAACCTTAGGATAAAATCTAAAGGAGAAAGGGTAAAACCCCATAATGTTTCATTATGACCATATATATATACATATATATAAACTTATCATTGTGGAACAACCTTGAAAATGTATACTTGTTAGAATAGTATTCATATCAACAATAATAAGAAATATAAATAATATCTAAGCCTATTCAGTTACACTTACAATTAAAATGAAGATATGGATTATGGTGGAGTAGAAGATTCTATAGTGATCGTAAGAGAAACATTATTTTAGCATGTCATTAGTCCAAACAATGATTGAAAAACATAATGGGAAATGATATTGTCAAAAATAAGTGTAAGTGAAATAGAGTGAGAAACCTTGTATTAAAACTTAAAGGATTATTTTGTATCCAAGTAATTTAAAATAATTAGTGGACAATGATTAGAACTATGTCAAAGCATTAACATAGAATCAAGGGGGATATTATATGAGAAATATATCTAAATTAATTGTATATATAAAAAAAATTAAGGTGTGTTTAAATAGGTTTGTTACATTCCATAATATACTCATTTATACCTTTCTGAAAGTTTAATAATCGCCTTAATCATATCTCGTATGTGATCCATGTGGATGTTGGTGGCCACCTAACTATTCCACTTGGACCCCCACAACTGTCTCTTTCAATTTTTCAGTTTCTCTATTTGTAGCACAATTTACTCTTTTTGGCAGTTTTTCGGGCCCTAAACTTTCGGAGCCGTTTTGAGGCCCTAAACAACGTTTTTTGGGAAAACTGCGACTAACATGCAATTTCGATTGATGTTGGCCACTCGAAAGTTGTAGTCCTCAAATATATATTTCTAATGAGGTATTATGTGTTTCAAAACAGAGATCGTATGCCAAAATTACGACCTCGGGAAGTTGATGTACTAATTTACCCAAATGGGGCCCATAGTTTGGCGCTTCATCTCCTAGGGTTAGGTTTTTTTATGTTTAGGGTTTTCCATTGTTTCTCAATAATAAATAGGCCTCCGGGTCTCATTGTAACACAATTCAGAGGCATGTAGCCACCACATCTCTTCTCGGAGATAAACTACCATCGTTTGAGCTAGTCTTATTTCCATTCTATTTGTAAGCGTATTTCAATATTTGATATTAATGAAATGAAGTGTTATTTCTATTGCATCTCTATATTTATGGTTATATCTATAATATTTTGTGTTCTCATTTAATTTTGAATCAGTATTAGAAAGTTATGCTTTTTGAAAGTTTATCTATGGTGATTGACCACCATAATTCAAGAGGATGCCATGTTAGGCCCAGTTACTTATGAAAAAAGGACTAGATACGTGGGGACTATGAAAAATACTTTAGAGGGTCAAGTTGTAACTCATGTTAAGGGTTAAATGTGTTAAACCTAGCCCCTATCTTGCTATTGAGTTGTGTTATAACTGAGCCACTAAGAGGAAAAGGGGTTCCATTCTATTTGCTTACATTTTGTTCCATAGTAGGGCCGAGTAAATGAGTGTGGATAGGGAGAGAGAGAGAGAGAGCATAACAAGGGGGGTCTTTGTTTTGTAGTAGCCCACAAACCATAGGTTTGGGAAACTCTAGAGAGAGATATTTCTCCTTTGTACTTGTGTCATTTCCAATCAAGAAAAAAAGGAGTAGAGTGCCTCAACTTCCAATTGGGTTTTCTCCCGTAAGGGTTTCCTATAACATATCTTGGTGTTCGTTGTGGATTGCAAGTGATTGTATTTACTCGTTCCCTATTTTCCACATATTATATATTGCATGCATAAACAACAAGACAATAATAAAAAATCTAGAATATAAAAGGAATTAACCATTCATTGTAAAAATTTCAATTTATTTTCACATATTTGTTGTGATGAATCATCTAATGGAATATCCATAATAGTTTATAGATAAATTCTTTAATGGTTTATAAGATGCCATTCCTCCCATGACTTTATTGCTTCAAGTTCATAACTCCTTTCTTCTACAAAAATCTCCACTCAAAGACACTGATTAAAAATGCTCAAATGATTATTGTTCCACTCTACACATTTGACAAAATGATGATCCCTCAAATCCTCTTTTTATAAATCTATCCCATATTAATACCTTCCTCTCAACTAGAAGTTGGAAGAAAGTAGAAGATAATTTGGTCAAACCCCAAGAATCCATATATGTTTCTAGAGTTTCTCTTTTTACAAAGAGTTATGCCATGCTTCCATGGTATAGTCTTCCTTGACTAGAAATGTACCTTCTCCATTTTTACCTCATCTAAAATGTCTTGCTTAGTATTGAATCATACATGTTTGCTTTTTAACTCTTTTTCCAAGAGATCCAAGGCCCATTGTGAAGTGAAGGGTGGTAATTTGTCTCAAGTCTTGCACACCCTCTGTCCCCTTTGGTTTGTCCTTTAGTTAACCTCCCAATATTAGTGGATTAAGTTCTAGTTTGAGGAGAGGAAATGGTCCTTGACTTATGAGAGAGAATGATTCTCATTTAATGTGACCCATTGCCACCACAAATCATCCTAGAAGAGGGAAGAAGTCCCATTCCAAAGTTCATAGAAATAATATGCTTGAACAGCTTTTTTGTTCCTGCGTGCATTATTTTAAATCAATGAGCTTGATCTAAGATGATTCATTAAAATTAGGTCTTGTTATTCTACTTCCACCACATATATATTTCCAAATTTGACTCTATAATTCTTCCTTGCTATTCAATCAATGCCCATAGTTTCCTTACTATAACATTGTTAAGAGCTTGAATATCCGTGACTCCCCAACCTCCTGTATTTTTGGGCATCCAAACTTTGTCCCATGCCACAAAGGCCAATTTCCTATTTTTGTTTGGACCTCCCCATAGGAAATAATGTTGCATACTTTTGATGGCTTTGAGAATATTGGTAGGACCAACCAATAGCAAGAAGAGGAAAAATGACATGGAATAAAGAATAGATTTTAGCAAGGTAACCTTCCTTAGAAGATATGAGGGATTGGAAGGTCCAAAAGTTGAGCTTGAGGTCAATTTTGGATAGAAGAACTTCCGAAGATAATTTTCTTAATGCATTTAGAATGAGGGGAGCTCCTTGGTATTTTGAAGGAAGCGACTTTGTTGGAAACCAAGGATTCTGATAATGTTATTTTGAGTAATCAGAGGGGTTGAAGGAAAAGATGACAGACTTCCCATGATTTATAACCATGCATGAGGCAAGGGAAAATGTGTCAAGGATGGACTTCATAGAGGAATATTTCAAGATAGGGGGTGCCCCATCATGAGAGTGTCATCCACAAATTATAGATATGAGAGAGGCTTCATTTGATTATGAATGCACAATCCTATAAGAGTGTCATTGGAAATTGCTTGATGTAGACTTTGACATAAGCCTTTTTCCATCAAGATAAATAAGAAGGGAGATAATTGATCTCCTTATTTGATGCCATAATAGCGCTTAAAAGGGGTGGAGGGAGATTCATGGATTAAGACAACAAAAAAATGTTTGACCCATTGGATCCAAGATTGGTAGAATCTCAAGGTAGAACTTATCTAAAAAATAAAATCCTAGTTAAGACAATCAAAAGCTTTAGGCATATCAAGTTTAATTAACATATCTGGCTTTTTTTTCATTTTCAAGGATGCATGGTTCGATCATGTTATAATGATTCCATCCATAATCCAACACCCCTCAATGTATCCACCTTTCTCATTTGAGGTAATGTGATTCAAGATAGGCTTTAATATATTAACATGATTTAGAAATGATTTTATAGATCACTTATACAATGAATTGGGCTTGAATTTGTCCAGAGAGGGATCTTTCCTCATTTGGAATAAGGGTGAGGAAGGTTGAGTTAAGGGATTGGAGAATTCATTATGTTGGTTTGGATCTCTCTGCTACCTTTCAGACATTTGTGCGTACCATTAACTAAATTTTTTGAGAGGAATGTGTTGTGAATCAATCAATTCTAGAGATTTCCACTATTAAATCTATTTTGTCTTTAGTGATTCCTCTCATCAAACTAACATTGTAATCCATAGTTACTAACATGGGTATATGTTTCAAAACTGACTCTATGGTTTCATATTCTTCTATAACAATTTTTGTTAGGAGATTATGGTAGTATGCTTTGAGTTCTTTGTTGGGTCCCTATAATACTAGTGATTACCCCATTACTATGGTAGTTGTACCCCTTATTAATATTGTTGTGCCCCTATTGCCCCCATATTGTTATTACTGGCCCCATAGAATCCCTCTATTGTTATTTTTGTGGCTTTATATTATTATTGTTAGGTCGGCTGGGTTATATTGTGACTCCTTAGACTCCTATATATAGAAAGGAGGTTTTATCATTTGAATCACCAAGAATTGTTCATTTATCTAATGTAAAGGAGGTTGCCCCCTCGAAGAGGCTGAATTCTAAGGCGTTGATCTATCTTGTCTATCTTTTTCTTGAGCTGGTTTCATAACAGTTTGATATGTAAGAGCCTTTAGGTTTGATAAATGCATAAATTTTGGAATTAATTGGTTTGAATGTGTAATATATAAATATTTAAATCAACAGAGTTTAAATGTGTAAATGTTTACTTTTATGTGGTTTATATTTGTAAATTGATATAACTTGAATGCAAATTGATATCTCTAGCACTTTACGCACACCCTTTGGGTGACTGGGTATGATTAACTCCATTACTTTGCTCTAAGAAAACACGCATCACTTACCATGTAAATTATAATTGCAATATTCAATCTCATAAACGGTTATTGTCTAGTCCATTTAGAATGGTAAACTATCACAATTTGATATTCAAATTTATGTTTTTCGTAGCTCATGTTATTTTAATATATTGTACCCTATATCTATTATGTTGTTATCTCGTGCAAAAGCCTTTATTGTGCATAAGCTTTCTCATTGTGTGGACTGCAGAGGTGAGGAGAAAAGTTTGCACAATGAAAAATCTCCACACTCTACATACGACAATGAAAACCAAACTTTTACTTCCTAAAATGATTGAAACCTAATATATAAATTATCAAATAATCTTAATTTTATAAACAAAGTTGAAAGTGCCAATTTATGAAAACAATCATTGTGGAAAATTGTTAATGGGTACATCATGCAATGGAAATCAATGTCAATTCATTTGTAATTTTCCAATCTAAGTGTAACCTATAACCGTAATATGTTAAAGATTATTATAAAAATATATAATAGGATCATTATAAAATAGATATCATGATTTAATATGATTTGTTAGATGTTTGGTTTTGTATTCAAGTGTGTTTAGGTTCATGAATTACAATATGATGAGTTGTCCAAGTTCAATGTTTGTGATTTCTGACTAGGTTCGATTTCGTCGTTCGATGTGAGTAATTTTTACAGATTAAATAATAACAATGTTTTGTCATGTTACATTATGATAACATTTATATTTATATGTGTAAATCAAACTTTTAAGTTTGATATGTAAAGGCCTTTAAGTTTGATAGATGTGTAAATCTTGAAATTAATTGGGTTGAATGTATAAATTAACTCCATTATTGTGCTCCAAGAAAACACAGATTGATTACAATGTAAATTGTAATTACAATGTTTAATCTTGGAAACGACTAATGTCTAATCAACAACTTTCACAATTTGATTTTCAAACTTATGTTTTTCATAGCTTATATTATTTTAATAATTAATATTACCCTATATTTGTGATGTCGTTATCTTGTGTGGGAACTTTCATTATCTAGAAGCTTTCTCATTGTGTGGAGTGTGAGCGTGCAAAGAAAAATCCACACAATGAAAGCTCTCTGCACTCTACACGCAACAATAAAAAACAAAACCTACCTCATGGCCATCATATATTAGATAGTAGTAAAACTCTTGTTGTAAAGCAAAGGTTGATTTTAATTCAACAACAAATGATATCCTAAGAAAGTGAAACAAAATTCAATAAAAGAGGAACACAATATTTTTAAAATTACATTCTCCATTTTTATTATTGAATCCACTGAGTGCAGAGGTGCTTTTGTTCACACACTCTTTCTTCCAGACTCCCTTTATCCGTAAAACACAATAATAGCAATTTGATATTAACTTAATATATCAAATCTTCCTGTGCATATTTCTTCAGCCCCACCACCCCCTTGCTTATGTAAGGAACCTGATTGTCCACATGCCCTTTCTCACACACTTCCTGCACACCCTTTCTCTGCACAACAAAATAGTAGTATTTTGATATTAAATTAATATATTAAAGCTTCATCCGCATATTTGTTCATCGCCCCCCACCCACTTACTTAAGGGATCTGGAACCCCATCAGTTCTAACATCATTTGGCAAAGTAGTAGCAGTGTCGGGCATAATAGTGTCAAAGTAGTCACTCATAGAATGACCACTCACAAAATTAGCCTTTTTTTTTTAATGATTTGTAAGGAACTAACAAATATCAAAAATAAATTTCCCTCCTCGAGGGAAATTATGTCACATCAAACCCCCTTAACCAATGGAAAAATAGGAATAAGATTTCCATAAATTAGAAAAATATTTTTGAATTTACAAGAAGATATAAATATTTAGCATTTTCCCAAATCTTTGGTTAGAATTGCGAAAAAAAACCACAAACTAATCGAAATTCAACGAAATTTGACCATGAGGCAAGTGCTATAGTTCCTGGCAAGGCACAGGCTAACAAGTCTTCCATCTATTTTTGCATATAAACATAGTTCTTAGTCTCCAAACCTATAATCTTTAGGTTTTAAATGAAAACCAATAAACTTAACTCCATTATCACGAGGAATAAAGTTATAAAGAAGAATGAATGTAAATTGACTTTCCTTTCTTCTTGCAAACCATTAAATAAGATATGGATATTCACCTCCATGCTAATTGGACCTCACAATGTTAAGATATGTTTGATATTTTGAACTTGATTGGTTTTGGCAATATTTTAAGACTAAATAAAGCTCTAAATTATAGGGTCAATAGATATTAGGGTGGTAGGTCCTAGGGTGTTATCATTGCCTTAGAGGGTCAACTAAACTTTTTTTTTTCCTAGGAACTAGCTATCTTTTCAAATAATAAATAAAAGGAATATGTGTTGTGGCAATGACTCAACATTGTCAAAGACATGGGTGCACATTCAATCAATGTGGTCAAAAACTCCAAGATGACTATCAATCATGTATTTAGAAAAACTTTCCTTTGAGACAATCTTTTTGTCTCAATCTTGAATCAAGTAGACAAATGGGAGGTTTGCTATCTAATATACAATACTGCCATATCATTGAAGAACGTATCAATGAAGCAAATAGGCTAGCAAAGGAAAGATAAATCCAAAAGGAAAGGGGCTTATGGTTATGGTGTATCGAGCCACCAAACAATGCTCTAATTAATTATTTGCACATTGACACATATAAAACTAGCCTATTGTCATGTGGCAAGTACCATTGGAACCATCATCCTTCATGTGGCATATAATATTATTCAATCCTTCAAATATTTGAACTTAAATGTGATGATATTTGACCTTTGTGCTTGCATGCTCCCAACTCTATTCTCAAGTGCTTTTTTTGTTGTTATATCTTACCTCTTGGTATTGTTGTGGGATAATGGCGTTAAGATTGGATAGACACGAACGGATTAAAAAAATTATTAGTCACGATATTACTTCCATTGCTATGTGTTTTAATTTTGGCTTGTTATAGGATAATGAGGCCTACTAGTGGAACCATTTGCCTTAAACAATACTAGTTTATTTCAAGACATTGATGCACATGGAAGCTATGAGAAATCTTAATTTTTTGATTCTAGGGTAACCATTTACTAAATTACATCGTTGAATGGTTTTTTCTAGTTACTATACAAAATTAGAGGAGTTTGGATAACTCTTTGGAGGTGAGGAATTGGTGGTTTTCTTAGATAAGGCATGTCATTTCTTCAAAGGGGGGAAATATCTCCATAATCTATTATATGGATTCAAGGGATTTGCAAGAGATTAATTGTATTGAAAATCCATGAATAGAACATCACAATAGGTCCTCTCTTTTCAATGATGCTACCAAAATACTTTAAATTAAGAATCAAATTGTAGCACAAGGAGTAAAAATCAAAGGATATTTAGTTACATAAGCATTAATCGACAATGTAAAAGCTTGTTGTAGTCTTCTCCAACATTCAAATCTTAATATTCAAAGATGTGATCAAGACTTGGTCATGATTCTAGGAACCTTAATGATTTCATCCACAACATGGCTAAAAGAACAATAATATGTGCATCAATTTGATGAGGAAATGGAACTTATAAGCCAAGGAGAACTACCAAGTACATGTTTGGAGGACGATGCTAGCTACTATGCTCAAGGATGATTTAAATGTTTTTTTGGACTTCTAAAATTCTAGGCATTTACTATAGAATATATAAAATAAAGAAGCACTGGGTAATTTTGAATAAGGATAAATTTATTCTCTATTTTGGTCCTATCATAGGATTTTGAATGGATTGTGGATATGCTTCTATGTTTTTGTTGGAACTTTACTATGATGTAATATTTGATGTAACATTTGTTGCAATTGTCTTGTACTATAATTTAACTAGTTACTGTTAGTAAGCATAGAGAGAGAGAGAGAGCAAAACTATTATTCAATTTATATATCAAAAGTCCAAATCCTCCCTTTCAAAATACTTAAACTCAATAGCAAATAATAGTAAAGGTAGTAATTGCTACCAACAAACACTAGAGATTGGTGGTAAATTTGGTATGTCTTGTTTAAATGATAATTCATCACTAAATGGAAGATACTTATTTTAGAATATTTTCATTCTTTTCCATTGTAATTAGAAATCCTTCATTATCATTTTTTTATTTAAAGCATCACTGTATATTGTTTCACTACAACATCTCCCCCATACTGGGTTGTAGAGCACCTTTGGGTGCAATTATCATCATCTTCATTTTCATTTGTAACCAAATACCTCACATGCATACTTAACTTGGAAACTAACCTAAACCAATGAGATTTATTGACCTTGAAAATTTGTATAATTTCTAACAAGACAAATTGCGCAATCCATTATGAAGGCAAGATTTATGTTTTTTTGTTCTTTCCATTTTTCAAAACATTCTAAAATAGTTTCACCTTCCCACTCCCAATATTCATTTGCTAGTTCAAATATACATTCCATATATATTTTGAAAAGAGACAATGGATGAATAAGCACAGGGGCTTCACTGGAGGAGAAATACCAAGCCACGTGCATTCATATTGGGGGATATATATTGACGAAAAAATGACATAATATGTTGAGCATATAATAGGGGGTAAAGGGTTTTTATATTGGAAGGTATAAAAAATGGAGCTCAAAGTTAATGAAAAAATATAAAGGGGTATAAAACATGTTAATGAAAAAATGGAAGCTGAAGCTTCGTATTAATGTAATCTTTAAAAGACATATATTAAAAGCGCTTGGTGGTTTTTCTCCCAAAAGGGTTTCCACCTAAAAAATCTGTAGTGTACTATCTTTGATGTTGTGCATTCTTGAATGGTTTTGTTGATTTATGTCTTGATTTGATGTTAATGTTATTTAATTCTTTGAAGATTAAAAATTAACTAATTGAAGTGAAAAACTGATTCACCCCCCCCTCAATATTTCCAACAAGTTGTTGCATGCTACTACTAATGGAAGGCATTCTTATCATTGTCTCTACCATTTTCTTAGTAGCACTAGATATTGGTTTAGTTTCCACTAAACTATTTTAAGATTCAATAGTTCTAGCATCTCCCTCCATTGGTTGTGCAAATGTTTTATTCATCCTGTGCCTTTACTATTTTCCTATCCATGAAAATATGCAATCGAACAATCACAATTAGCTTTAATTTCAATAGAAGGGTTAGAAAAATGTTGATAATTAGATAACCTAACCTTTTTCTTAATTCAACTAAGACATAGAAAGGGTCATACTTCCGAGAAAAAGTCTTTTATAATTTAAATAAATTAAGACGTTTTTGTATGATATCACAAACACTTTTGTTTCTAATCATAAAATAAAGGATCTCACAAGACATAAACATCATAGTTTACTTATTCTTTGAGAGAAATGATTTTTTTTCTACTACTAATCTTTTCTTGGAAACCTATGATTGTGAAAAGCTAGTGAGTGATGAAAGCAGGTAAACAATAAGGTTGGCCTTCGAACCCATAAAATATTATAACAATATGATTTTGGAATAGGTATCAATATCCTATTCTAATTGTTTTGTTGAATTGCAAAATCCTTTTGTATGCCTTAGGAATCCTTTTAGGGGTTCTATTTGTGACTTTGGCATGAATTGGGTTGAAGGAAGAGTTTCACATACTCTAGATAATCTCATATAGGTTTTCCTTGGTATATTATGTTAGTCCATTGTTGCATGTTTTTATCGTGTTCATGTACATCTAAAGTATCTAGTTTTGAGTCTATGCTTCCTCAAGAATTCTGGATAACTAAAAAGGATTAAGTGAAAAAGATATGTTGGATATCTAAATAGGGAAAATGAATGGATAATGTTCAAATGAAAATGGATATTTTAAGCTAAGTAATTGGGAAAGTTGAGTATGATTACATGAGAATTTATCAACACTTACCTTAGCCACATTAATACAACCTCATCTACTTCACTATCATCTAAGTAACTTATTGACAAAAAGTAGGGAAGTCATAACTCCGAATTTAGATGTTAAAATTTTACTATTGACTGGCAATTTTACCTCTGAAATCTTATCTGGGGTTTCTAAAATGTCCTTTAAAAAATGTAGATTATTAATTATGCTTAGTTAAAATATTGTTATTGTAATTCAACTTCTTTAATAACTTTTTCCAATGACCAATAACCCTATCATTCTCCCTCATAATTTAGGTGATATTTGAAGTATTATTTAGTTACTAAGAGGAGAAATAATGTTTCTCTTTCCTAGGTCATAATAATCGACTCAAAACATAAATATTTCAAGGTCAAGATGTGTTAGGCAAAGCGTAGGTTTAATAAGTCTAGAACTTAATAGTCTGAATTAGATAATTCTTGGCTAGTAATAAACTTCAATTTTTCGTTTAAGCTCATGTATATCAATATTTAAATGGGTATTGCATATTATATCCAAACCATTTACTAATGTCTCTTCTTGTTTTTTAGTAGGTACCTTTGCTAAACTACTTCTGACAATTTCCATTTCTAAAGAAATTAAACTTAACAAGAGGTTTGTATGACTTACCTAGTGAAAGTCACGATGACAAGCGAGGTATAATTGTTCCTTTACCTAGGCAAAATGAAATCTAAGCAATTAACCTATGTAAAACAACAGTAAAATGAACCAAATGATGATATGAAAGGGTTAATATTTGATACGATTCTTAATTAAATATGTACTAGGTTTTAATAAACTACTAGTACCTTACATTTATTTAAAATTTATGAATTTGGATTTATGGAGATTATGGTGGGGCCCTTATTTAATGTGCTCATGTGTAGTGATGTATGAGGAATTTCAAACCTTGAACCAGATAATTCTTAACCATTGGATCTATCGGGTGAATGGGACGCATTGAAAACATTGTGCTTTTCACTACACAATATCTAGCACGGTTGTTGATCTCATGCATCCTCGACCATTGGATTCATTGTGCATTTTCCACCCAGTTAATTAAACAACTTTTTATCTGACACAATTGTGCATCATCTAATGCAACAATTGTGGATCATCCAATCCATTGGGTGGATTGTACATTGTAAACTTTTGTACCACTTTCCACCTGATATCATTTGTCGATCAATGATCAATCTCATTCATGACCATGAGATCCATCATGTATAAAACTATGATTTATACAAAGCTCAGTTTACTAGGTGATAAGAATATGCACTATTAATTTGAATAAATATGTATTTATTCAAGAAAAAATAAATACATTTATTCTTTTAGAAGTCATCTATGAACTAGATACAATACATATATTTTCTTAGTGATGGAAAGGGAACATATCCAAACACATCACTATGTGCTAACTCTAAAATTCCCTTAGCCTTTTAGAACATGATAATATCTTACCCGATTCAATTTAACATAAATACAATGTTCACAAAAATCAAGATCTATAGTGAAATTAGACATACCTTCAACCATACCTTTACTATGTAGTGATCAAAGGCCCTTCTCTCCAATGAGCCCTTGTCACTGATGCCATAGCATCATCTTTTACCAAGAGGAAATAGGGATTTTTACTTCTTCTTATCTACACTCGGGTATAATGTAACTGTTACACCCATCACTGATAGTGCTTCCCAACATATTCTATACATTTTTGATCTAAAATCCCCTCACTAATGTCATTTATCTCCTCAAATCATTTAACAAGTTTCTTTTTCAACCACAGTAGTTACACCTACATCACTCATCCTACTAACTTATATTAGGTTTCTTTCCAGCCTTGGGATGTGTAGAACACCAGACACTGTTCTAACCCTTCCATCATTAAGAATTAATTTCACTTTTCCTAGTCCTGTGATCTTGGCTTTCAATTTTCCTCCAAGGAAAATGTCACTTTAATCATACCTCTCATATTCACAAAACCACTCCTTGTAGGGAGTCATACAAAAGATGGCACCTAAGTTGATCAACCATATGCCATTATTTGCACATATGCTTAAAGAATCCAAGTACAAATCCCCACCTTCCATTAAGGAGGTCTTATCTTCTTTGTAGCAACCATCTTCAGAACACTTCCCTTTTTCAACACTTTTGGATCTACAATTCTTCCTAAGATCCTTTTTTCCACATTCCCAACGTCTCTTTACCAATTTTTCTAGAGATTTAAATCTACCTCTAGATTTAGATTTCCCACTTGAGGATTCACTTTTATTTATATCCCATGAATGTCCTCTTATAGATAAGGAATCAATGCTTTAAATTTACATGTTTTTCCACCACAAATCTTCCAACCACAACTAGGAGAACACATCATTAAAACTTGAAGTAGATGCATTATTACCTTTGGCTACAACTAGAATATACCACAAGTCTAGTAAATAGCATAGTAAATTGCCTTAGTCTTATTTCTAAGAAACATTTTTATTATTTGAAAATAATTGTTTTTGTGTTCCATATGATTGCTACTTTTTGAAAGCATTTGTGTGCTATTCATAAATATTTTGCCTCTATGTTCCAATGGTTCAAAATAACACTGCACCAAATTTTTTTCATTCTAAATAATATTAAACACGATTGATTTAGACCTGTTTGAGTTGAATCAAGTCAAACTATCTCCTCTTTCTGTATACCACACACAAATGTCTAATTGCAAAACACAAGACATCCAAGAAAAAACAAAATCATCGTCTTCTATGTCCCCTTTTTCATATGGAAGCACCAAGAGTAGAACCTAACACGTGTCATCCAAAATTCATGTTTCATTTGTTTGTATGTTAACTTTGACATAGTGGTGCATGTAATTTAATGCAAAAGGATCACCTTGTAAAATTGTGTTTGAGAAATTTTGCACCATAATGCAACATAAGCAACCCACATCATATTCATGTTGTGTTAGATGACAAATGCATTGAAATGAGCTTTCACACCAAGCACCCTTGAAATTTGCATTCGTTTAAGTCCTTATGATGAAATCTTGGCTTCTATTGGTGTCCATTGTTGTTCAATTAATGCATGCCACAAAGCATCTACGTTGCCTTTAGAACCGTGAATATCTACCTTTTTTTGCAAAAGAGTGGCTCAAAATGTCCAATGAGGGGATTGTCATCATGAAATGATATGTCATATGTGTGCATGTATACAGATGAATTGAAATGCAAGCATGTCCACTTTTGTGTCTTTGACCAAATGTTTATTAGTATGTTGAGCCAATTCGACAACCAATGTATGCAAAAAATGTCTCCCAGAGTCCCCTCTCATTAGTTGGGTGCTCAAGTGAAATAGACAATGACATACGTTGAAGATAAACCTTAGGATCATTGACATTATGCATTTCCATCAATGAATATACATTTCACTCATTTATATATGACAATAATGCTTCATTACAATTATTTTGCAAGCAAAGCCTGAAATGTTGTATTATCCCTTGTCTCAACTCTATATAAGTATATCTATTATGCAAAAACATTCATAAAGAATCAAATAAGCAATATCCAACATAAAAAATGAAGTTGTTTATACGAGTCAAGTGGTGTTTCTCCAAAACAACATTAATATCAAGTTCTTCCTGCACACCAATTTTTTTTAGTTCAGTCATATGCTTGTCTCCATATTTCTATTTTTTTTGTGCCTCAAGCACATCCATTTGTTGTGTTTTTCTTTTTTCTATCTACGCACTATATGTAGCATACCCCTTTACCCTCCCAAAGCACATACTAAGGGTAGAAGGAGGTGTTACTATCATTGACCCAACCTCCATAGACCTGTTATGGAAATGGGGTCTTACAAATTTGTCATTATTCAAACTCCTCAAAACTTAAAATAAACATCGCCATTAGATCCAACTCATTGAGAGATTTTTGGTAGTATAATTTTTTCCTCAATCTAACTCCTCACCATTTAAAGTTTCGGACAATAACCTCCTACCATGTCATCGAGTTTTGTCGCGAGGCATTCCTCATTATGCTATGTCATCATCCTAATTGGTCCACCCCTTGGCATATATGTGTGTGTGTGTGTGTGTGTGTGTCTGTCTCTGTCTCTCGATATATATATATATATATATATATATATATATATATATATATATATATATATGAGGCATTCCTCATTATGCTATGTCATCATCCTAATTGGTCCACCCCTTGGCATATATGTGTGTGTGTGTGTTTGTCTCTCTCTCTCTATATATATATATATGCACATGCCCCCGTGATCGATCAATGGTGTACATCCATTGGAGGGATCGATGGCCTAGATTAAACGAGGGGCCCCCACTTGCTAAGATCATTGTCTAAATTCCTCGAGATAGAACCCCTCATCTGTCACAAATTGGGAAATTTCTCCATTCCCCTAAACAATTTACCCTGGGAATTTCTTGTTATCCCTTTTTAGGGTAACATCAACATCAGGGTGACATCATTCCCTTGTCATGCCAACATGTCTTGGAAAAATTTCCTTGCGCCTTTTCTCATTTCCTTGCTTGTAAAGTCATCGAGGTGATGTCAACATTGGGGTGACATCACTTAAATGTCATGATGACATCACGTTATCCATGTGGCCTCCTTTGGGAGTGGCACATGTCACCTATTTTTGGGTCACTTGTCCCCATCAAAGGGACAAATTTAGCTACCACATGGCGCCATGTCAACTTGGGTCGACGTCAAAGTGCATGTGGTATGGATCCCACCAAACTCTTACCTTTGCGCACAATTAAATATCCATTAACTATCGTATCATTTCCTGTTTCGCAACATCAATACCCTAGGATGTAAATATCTTGGGGGTTTTACTCAGAGCATAAGTTGTCATGATTTTAAATGGCCATGGACGAGGATTTAATGTGATGGAAACAACTCCCAGTTGCATGAACCCTCTCCACCAACGCCAATGCTAACATATGATTAAGGATTCTTCATGTGGCTCCCAATATATAATATATATTATACTATATATATATATATATATATATATATATATATATAATATATATTATATCTGCGTGTGTGTTATAGAGGCTGGAACCTTTCATAGAAATGTTAATAAACAAGAGAGTTATCCTTGTGAGCTTCTATGGCATTGTCTCTCTCGAGCTTGCATTCAATATAAGCTCTCTCTCTCTCTCTCTCTCTCTCTCGATAATATATATATATATATAATATATCATGAGATTACCATTACATGCCCAGATTTGTTATTCACATCGTTTCTATACCATAACTTAATCAACCACAAAGATTACACATATGTTGTATTCATGCAATTATTCTAAGTTTAAGCTTAAGAAATAGACACAAGAATTAGAGCATTCCTTAGAAATTTCACTAGAGATCAACATTATAGGAAAATACATTCCTTAGCATTAATATGAATTTTACCCTTACTCAGAAAATACATAAGACATCAACACTACATATTCCTACAGGAAATCATAGTCCACACATTCATAATGGCATTTAAATAGCACTACAAGTATACATATAATAATCACTTGTATGTAGAGAAAATAAACACTTATCTTATGTTGAAGGACCTGGAAACTAAGATTGGGAAACTCTTCGCCCAACCTTAGATTGTCTTGCACTGCCATCTTTCTTGCATTTAATCAACCCCGAGCCAAAGTTTAGAACTTGAGGAAGATTGCTCGAGGGAATAAAACCAATGCTACTAGCTGAAATGGGGTCTCTAAAGGTCAATCCACCTCTACCCACCAATTAATTAGGAAGTCAAATACAATGAACAAGGATTTTTTTTTCTTTAGTGTTCTCAACGGTTCTCCATTGTTACACCACGAGGCTTTTTAACTCAATCAACATCAATATAAGGGCTCTTTACAAGAGCAAGGATTCATAGCTCGATTCTAGGTGAGGAGTTTCATTCTAGCATGGGAAGGTTATCAGCTAAATAAGCTAATGTAGGAGCATAAAAACCACTTCTCTAAGTAGTTCATCAACGAGAGAAAGCACCAATGTTATCGGCTCCAAGGCTACACTTGGTGGTTCATCATCCACCCCAAGTACCCATGTGTTTATCTACTATCCAATAGGTTCATTAATCCATAAGCTTCCCAGTGGGTTCATCAATGTTAAAGAAAGCCCCTTCTAGTGGGTTCATCAGTCTTAAAGTAAGCCCCTTGTAGTGGGTTCATCAGTCCTTAGGAAAACTACTGCTTCAATCTACAATATTCCCAATGGGTTCATTAGTCCTAAGGAAGGCCACTTGTGAGGATCCATCATAGGGTCCTCTAACTAAACTAAATTTATTTAATTTCAACACAATAAGAAGGGAAATAGCTTATTTATAACTCAACATTTATTTGATGAAAATGTACAATTAAAAATTATTTACAACATATAAGAATTTCATTGCAACAATTTACAAAGTAATCAATAAAAGGAAGAATATATGTTCCAATAGCTTGGTTGAGATGCTCCTGTCTCTGTTGGGATGCTCCTCTTGGCTACCCCACTGAATTTACATCTTAGTCAACTAGGAATGATTTCCTAGCCCAGGGAACCTCCACAAGTTCCCAAGCCCTCCGAGCCCAAGTCCAACCCGTTGTAGTGTGTCCAAGTTTAAACAACACTCTCCAATAGATCCAAGTTTGAATTCTCTCGTTTATCTCTCCATTCTCTCCCTTCTCTTTCTCCACATTCCTCCCCCAAAACAAAATTCTCCAAAACCAAAACCAAGACCAAGGATCTCTCCCTCTCTCCTCTCATCCTCCTTCTCCTTTTATGTCCCTTCCTCCCATCCACCTCAACCACATATCACTAATGTCATGGCTACCCCCTCATCCTTTCATTTTAGTATCCTTGAATTTTCTTACCATATATTATTCAAAGTAGATTTGAGAAGACACCTTGGGATATGAATATTTAATTTGAAAATAAATTGGAGAAGACCATATCTTTTCAAAAGTAGATTTGAGATGACACCTTGGAATACAGATATTTAATTTGGAAATAAATTTGACAGGACAATATCTTCTCAAAAGTAGATTTGAGAAGACACCTTGGGATATGGATATTTAATTTGGAAATAAATTGGAGAAGACCATATCTTCTGAAAAGTTGAGAAGACACCCTGGGATATGGATACTTAATTTGGAAATAAATTGGAGAACACCATATCTTCTCAAAAGTAGATTTGAGAAGACACCTTGGGATATGGATATTTAATTTGGAAATAAATTGGAGGAGAACATATCCTATCCAAAATTAAATTTGAGAAGACAACTTGAGAATTGAATAATAACAATAATAAAAGTTATTCAAGTAAAATAAAATTACAGTTTCACAAATGTAGGTATATACCAATATTTCTTAATAATTATAAGTCAATATTTTCAGGTTAATTAAACAATAATAAAAATTAGCATGATAGGATCAAGTAGGGCATTACATACACCCCTCCTTCAGAAAACTTCGTCCCGAAGTTAGAGTGAAAAAGATACAAGGAGTTCGAAAGAAGTTTGACAATAAAGGAAAAATAGAGAGAGAGTCATAGTAGTCAAATTAAGTAAGTCAGACAACGATACCACTTCCGATCATAGTCTCCAACTAATCTATATCCTCCTATCCTTTCTAACCTATTTTTGCTCCCACCCTATCCATCCTCTGCTGCTATATACTATGGAATCAACTATACTGATCTAACCACTAATAAAACGAATATGGCAGAAGCATTGACTATATCGACCTAACTTCCCCAGCAGGCAACTAGCAATCATCATCACACGTCTAGGGGAGTGTGTCCATCAATGCCCTCCCACGATTCCAGGTCTGAAGGTTACATGGTTGGAAATGCCTCCACCCCTCCTCACAACTAGGGTCAACACCCTAATATGGACCACATTATAGTGTTGGTTGGATACTTGTCATTGAATAATCCAGTCAAGTGGTCTTGTCACCTACCATTTACATTTTATCCATGTCATGAGAGTGCATATCAAGTAGATACAAAATGTAATAGAACAATGAACATCATACCATTCCTCATTGGACGTCTTGACATTCCCCATCGGAAGAGTAGATCTTGGTTATCATATAGTTCTTTCTAATGATTCTGCAAGTTAGTTCTCATTCATGCATATACATAACAAAAAAATATATATAGATAAGTGATCTTAAACATCATGTTATTAAGTCTAGCCTCCACGTGTCAATTTTGTACTTCATACTGGAAATAAATCTTACATTAGATAAATAATAATTTTGCTAAGTCATTCATTAGATAGATTATATCCACTTAAGCCATACACGAAACACTAATAACTCTGATAAGTCATACATTAGATCAATCATAACCAAGTAAGTCATACATTAGGTCATACATCAAACATTTCAATCAACAATACCTAATCCATATAATGATTTATATAAGTAGTTTCACCTATCCAACAAAATGCATCATTATTACATAGCGTTCATAAATAAATAACATGGAACTAAAAATAGATCCTTAGCATTGGTAGCTATTTAAATCACAATAGACATCACAGATGCTCAAAAAGTGAGGGGTAGTCACGACGTATAGTCTCTGCATCCTCCCATGTAGAAGATCCTGGGCTATACTTGTCCCACTAGACCTTAACCTGGTCCACCATGCATTGTCTAAGTTATCGAACCCTATTGTCCAATATGCACAATGATTCAACCATTATGGTTCCCACGTCCGAGACCTGCAATTCCCTCCAATCCACTTTGTGAGGTTCATAAAAAATATAATGTCGTAAAATAGATACATGAAAAACATCATGAGTTTTATGCAAATGCGGTGGCAGTACAAGACGATAGGAAACTGGTCCAATCTTCTCCTTGATCCTAAAAGGTCATATAAACCGAGGTGACAACTTTGTCCCTTTCCCAAACCGAATGGTGCTTTTGTTGGTTCGGATACAAATAAAAACTTGGTCTCCTACTTCATAACTTTGATCGGTCCTATGTGAATTAACATAACTCATCTGTCTATCTTGTGCTTCCTTTAACCTTTGTCGAATCTATCTTACCTATTCCTCCATTTCTTGAACTAATTCCGACCCAAATATTACTCTGTCCTCCAACTTTTCCCAACTCAATGGCGTCCTACATGGCCTCCCATTTAGAGCTTGATAAGGAGGCATCCCGATTGAACTGTGGTAACTGTTATTATAGGAAAACTCTACCAATGGTAAGTACCTTTCCCACTGAGTCTAATTATTCATGATGTACATTCTAAGCATGTCTTCCATAACCTAATTTAGTCTTTCAGTCTTCCCATATGTTTCTGGATGATACGCAGTGCTCAGGTTCAACTGAGTCTCTAGTGCTGACTACAAACTTGTCCAAAACCTAGATGTAAATCGGGAGTCTCTATAAGAAATGATCTTTGTGGGTAACCCATGTAGTCGAATAACTTCACTTATAAAAAGTTGTGTCACATCAGTAACATCGTAAGTGTCTCTCGCTAGGATGAAATGAGCACTTTTGGTCAACTTATCAACTACAACCAATATAACATTGTGCCTTTGTGAAGTAAGTGGAAAACCCACAACAAAATCCATAGAAATTACCTCTCATTTAGGCATAAGGATGTCATGTGGTTGTAGGATTCTTGCCTAATGGCGATGATCAACCTTCACTCGTTGACATTCAAGACATTTGGCGATAAACTGGACTATGTCATGCTTCATGCCTGCCCAAACGAAGAGTTTATTCATGTTCGCATACATCTTCTTTACTCCAAGATGTGCATAATAGAGTGCTCTATGTGATTCTTGAAGGATGGTTCTTCTTATACCCCCTTCCTTAGGTATGTAAATTCTCCCTTGAAATCTCAATAGTCCATCTGGTTCAAGGACATATCCCTCAAACTTTGGTTCTATTTGCTTCCCACTCTGGAGTGCTAATATAACCTTCAGATATCAACTATCTTCAAAGAGTTTCTCCAACACACGATCCCTCAAATTGACCCTCAAAGGTACTAGGGAGAAAGTTCGTGGCCTCCTACTTAGTGCATCAACCACCACATTCTCATTTCCCGTAATGTATGAGATCCCAAAATCATACTCACTCATGAATTTGCTCCACCGCCTTTGTCTGGCATTCAAATCCATTTGAGTGAAGAGGTGCTTCTAGCTTTGATGATCCGTTCTTAACTCAAATCTTCTCCCAACGAGGTAGTGTCTCCACAGTTTCAAAGCTAACATCATTTCTGCCAACTCTAAGTCATGGGTAGCATACAACTCTTCATGTTTCTTCAATTTTCTAGATGCGTAAGCTATTATTCGTCTTCTTGCATCAATACTGCTCCCAATCCTTGCTTCGAAGCATCGATGTAGACAAGAAGTATTTTTCCATGTTCGGTACTCGAAGGATCGATGCACTAGCTAGTAACCTCTTTAGTTTAGTGAATCCAGTGTCACATTCATATGTCCATTCATACATGGCCCCTTTTCGCTGTAATGTGGTGATGGGTTTTGAAATTCTCGAAAATCCTTCCACAAACCTGCAATAATAACCTACTAGCCCCATAAAACTACGCACCTCATGAGCATTTTTCGGTACTGGCCAATCCATTATGGCCTTTACCTTTTCCGAGTCAACTGAAATCCCTTCTCCTAAAATGATGTGCCCAAGATAATGAACTTTCTTATGAAAGAAGGAACTTTTTTGACAATTTTCCATACAATTGATTTTCCCTTAAGTAAGTCAATATAACCCTTAGGTGCTTTTCATGCTCCTTTTAATTCTTGGAATACACAAGAATGTCGTCCAGTAAGACTTGCACAAATTGGTCTAAATACTACCTGAACACACCATTCATGAGGCTCATGAATATTGTTGGTGCATTGGTCAAACCAAATGGAACAACTACGAACTCGTAGTGCCCAAACCGAGTTCTAAATGCGGTTTTTGAGATGTCACCTTCCTTAATCCTCAATTGGCAGTATCCAGATCATAGATCGATCTTTGAAAAAACTGATGCTCCCTTCATTTGATCAAATAGGTCATCTATTCTAGGTATCAGGTACATATTCTTTATTGTGCCTCTATTCAACTCCCTATAATCTATGCATAGCCTTAAGGAACCATCCTTCTTCTTGACAAGAATCACTTATGCACCCCAAGGTGAAATACTAGGTCTGATAAATCCCAAGTCTAAAAGCTCTTTTAACTGCATCTATAACTCACAAAATTCTAGAGTTGTCATCCTATAGGGTTTCTTGGATATTGGTTATGCACCAGGTTTTAGGTCGATTATGAAATCGATCTCCCTTATAGGAGGTAATCCAGGCACTTCCTTAGGAAAAACATCCTTGAATTCTAATAAAATTGGGTGTTGATCTAGGGAGGGTCCTTTCTAGTCACTTACAACCTCGACCACATATAGTTTGCAACCTTGTCAGAGACAATGTTTTACCTTCATCATGGATATAAATCATAGGGGCACTCCTCTCTTGATACCACAAATCTCAATTGACCTACCTTCATCATCTAAACAAATCACCTTCTTTTTGAAGCAGTCTACCAAAGCTCAATGAGCTTCTAGCCAGTCCATTCCAATAACTACATCGTACATCCCCAATGCTGTGACATATGCCTTCAACTTAGTCATACACTCCCCGAGGTTCACCTGACATTGGTCAACACTAGGTTCTATTGCTTGTTTTATCCCAAAAGCTATCTCAACTTGCTTAAAGTCATCATGCTCATAGGCTGTCAACCCACATTTTTCTAATACAACAAGTGAAATGAAACTATTTGTAGCACCAAAATCAAACAAAACGTTTAAATTTTACTTTGTTTATCGTACCTGAGGTTTCTACCATGGCAGATTGGTGTTCAACTTGTTGGTTATCAATTGCTGCATATATTCGATGGTGGCTACTTGCTCCCCCCATTGGTGCTTTTCCTTCTCTACGGTTGTTACTAGTTTGCAACTCAGGATAGTCGGGCTGGTAATGGGGTTCCCCGTATCCCCAACAAGTGATGCATGGTAGAATCTAAACATAATGTTGTGGAGTTCTTTGGAAAGAGTTCCTTCCATTGGGACCCTTGCCCCTACTTTTTGCTCCTAGCCTACGACCTTGATTTGCATGAGTCCTTGAAGCTGCAGGTGAAGCTGCACTGGTAACCATTGAAATTCCCATTGCCAGTGCTCTGGGTACAACCCTGTTTCCATATGGTGATGGCCTCAAGCTTCCTCCCCTAGAGAATGTGCGAGGGGCCTTCCCCATAAACCTTGGTTGTTGTGGAAAAATGGTTTTGTTTCCACCCTTTAAGTTTAAGTGCTCTTCAACATAACGAGCGTATTCCACAACTTCTGCAACTAAGGATTGTTTCCACATCCGTACCATTTCCCTAATATTAGGGTTCAATCCATAAATAAAACGGTCTGCTTGGCGCTGATCAGTATCCATGTAGGAGACATACTTGACAAATTCCATGAATCTAATCTCATATTCTTCTACCATACGATTTCGATTTCATTGTACCAAAGCATGGAAGGCTCCTACCCATTGTTCTTCATAATATGCTGGTAGGTAGTTTTCCCTGAATCTCTCCTCAAATAACTCCCAAGTAACTATGTCTGGAGTGAGGTGTAGTTGACGCTCTAAGTTACCCCACCAATTCAGAGCATTATCTCTGAGTTGGAATATTGCTATTTTAGCTTTTGAATTGGAAGTATAATCTCTTAGTGCGAAACACCTTCTCATTCCTTCTAACCAGGCTTCTGCTCATTTGTTGGCATGACCTCCAGTGAAATCTGGGAGCTTAATCTTTTGGAGCTCCCTAGTAATGTTCTCGATTTGAGGTCCTCTATCAGAGTCTCTTGATCCCTTGAGATTGCCCAACCCTGATGGAGGGTGCTCCACTTCCACTTCATTTGTTTGGTGCCCTATTAAAGTCTCATTAATTGCTTCTAGGGAATGCAAGATGACAGCTAGCTCTGGTGATGATAGTGGGTTATTTGTAGGAGTTCCTAGTGATGATCCTCCTTGACCTTGATTTCCTTGCGTCTTCACAATTTTGAATTGTTAAATTATCTGTTCCATACGAGACTTATTGATGCAACTTATGACTCACACACATGTATATAAAATGAGAGGCATACTTTTTTTGCTTTTACTATGGTCATAAATGAGCAGTATTAATACTAGGCAGATCCCCAAGGATCTACTAAGTCTTCTCATGTGTGAGCTCTACATAACCTGCAAATTTTCCATTGATACTAGTTAGGTTACTAATGCAATGTACTTGTCAGTCGCACTCTAATGCTATATTAACACAAAATTACTTTCTTTAGTAACCATAGTTATTTATTTTATTTTATATTAAAGTTAATTAATAAATTGGTTTAATATATTCAAATAATTAAATTAAATACTAATGTGAATAATACCCTTTTAGTCATGTCTTCCTTCTATGGGCTTAGTTGCTTCTTCCCAACCTTTATACTATGTTTTAAAATCATTTATTTCCATTTTATGAATCTTAAGATTTCCTGGAGGTTATATAAACAATTGGTCCTTGAAGGAAGGTTTGGCAAATAACCATGAATGTATGTTGTATTTTTATCCATCAATTGACATCATAGATCAACACCAAGTGGTTATTTCAAATTATACTAATATGACTCCTTCACCCTTTCAAATCCCAATCATTCTTAACTGATGATAATATAAAAGAATATATAACACATTGAAATAGTATGAAAGTTACTAAATTCCTCTAGATGATATATGACTAGAAACAATTTTATGTCTATTGCAATTTAATTTTACAAATAATTGTATCATATTATCATAAATTTATGTCATAACTGAACATATCTATTATGGTTTATCACTTTTATTTATTTTTTATAACATCTAAGCTTCATCTTATGTTAAAACCGTTTATTCTTATGTTAAAACCATTAAATCATGACTTCCTCTTTAATATAGATTCTAAAAGCAATTTCAACTAGAGTTAAATATTATGTGTAATTCAAACCTAAATGAATATGCTTTGACTTTAATATAATATTCTCTCCACACACATATATTTCAATTAAATTTATTTAATTTGCTTTAAATAATAATAATTTTGATATAATATATATATATTTTTAAATTATGGTCATATTAATAATAATAAATATATAATAATTACAATTATTAAAGATATATCACATATATTAGCAAATCATAAAAGTAATAAATGGAAAATATGTAAATCCTCTTTCCCCGCACAAGATTTTATAAAAATAATTCAAAGTTAAAAACATGAAATATTAAATGATAAACTGAAAACCTATAACTAATATATAGACAAGTTACCTTGTTAAAAGGTTAATATTATCTATTTTAAAATTATTTTGATTAAAGTGTTATTTATTTATTTATATAAGTGGTCAAATTTACTCTAAAATTATTAT